>SNQJ01S0038128.1:86880-96936 GCA_010110895.2 Picea sitchensis | reverse complement strand
GAAGGTAGTTCTTCATCTCAGCCTTCGACACCACCCACGCCTATGGAAAATCTGAATAATCCCACCAGACCTTGGCTCGATCAAGATGTAGTGGTCGTACCTAGATTCCAGTATCCTTTGCCTAAACATCCAAAGAAATGGATCCCAAAATTTGACCTCGATCTCAAGAAGATCGTTTAAGATCATATTAAAAAATTCATGCTAGCCATTAAACTCTGAAGTGTAGAACACAAAGACGTAGTATGTAGACTTTTTCCGTCTACCTGGTACTTTTCCCAACAACCCCACATCATTGTATCTTGGGATAGATTTGAATCTTGTTTCCTTGAGAAATTCAGAGATGACAAATCTCCTTAAGTCTTAGTCATGAAACTCTCTAGTTTAAAGATGAACCCTAAGGAAAAAATAAAAGACTTTAATCAAAGGTTTATAACATTAAAGAATCGAATCCCCACAGATTCAATGCCTGTTGAAAATCTTATCGTCGCATACTACACGAAATCCCTAGACCAAAACATAACAATTTGGGTAAAAAGGTATAAGAAAGAAACATTATTGGAAGCCTTCGAGGAGGAGAGCCAAATTGAGAAATATATTCTCAGCCTAAAGGACAATATCTATAACGAGGTAGAGATTACCTCATCTTCCAAGAAGAAAATAGAAATTCTTCCTAGACCTCCGCAAACCAAAATTCAATCAAGTGGTTCAGATCTAGAAAGTTTACACAAGGTCATTCAGAAGCTGTCAAATCAAGTTATATATTTAAAGAGATCAGTCGAAGAAGCTTCTTCAAGAAAATGGCCTTACAAACGCCCTTTCAGAAAGCCTTTTCCCACCAACTGGCCTAACTCAAATTCTAAATCTCTAAATGTAGAAATCCTACAATATACTATTCATATGATTCTGGAAGCACATGATAACTTAGTTCCTCCCGAGATTCCTGAAGACGTGGATGAACAAGAAATAGTGGAAGAGGGCGAATCCTCTCCCAACATTTTCGATCATTTTTTGGATAGTATCTTTCAAGCAAATTTTGAAACAGTGCATCCTTACAATACCAGAAGCAAAATAGCGAATAAATCATCTTATGAAATTGGAACTAATGCACCTAAAAAACAGTCTAAACCAATTGAAACTAAACAGAATTCAACAACTCCAAGTTTAGAATATGATTTGATCAAGGATCTCAAAAAACTTAGAGCTAATATTTATGTTTATGAATTATTGAAATTTCATTTTCTTCTACAAAAGATGCTTCAAAATATTGCAGAAAACAACAAAAATAATAATCTGAACAACAATAAATTTGCAGAAAACAACCCCGAAACACTTCAAAAGGTCTCCATTAAAAGAACACTAGAGTCCTCTAATAAAACAAACCTTGTTGTAAAAAGAGTAAAAAATGTAGATAAAATAATTCCAGGGGCTGTGACTAAGTAACAACAAACTTCTGTTGTTAATACTCGTAGAAATGTCCCACCCTTTTTGTTAACTTTTGAAATTTTCAATAGGAATGTACATAATTGTATGGAAGATTCAGGTGCATTGTCAAACATAATGCCTTGGTCTATCTGCCAAAAAATCAATGCTGAAGTTCAACCTTACAGTCTGAAAATTATTCATCTTGATTGGACCAGTGTTAAAGTAATAGGTGAATTAAAAAATGTGCTTTTCAGATTATCATCTAATCCTAAAGTCCACCAGATTATTGATATTATTGTCATTGATATCTCTGAAGTATATGGCCTATTTTTAAGTAGGGATTGGTACGAACAACTACATGGTTACTTTGCGACATATTGGTCTCACTTGTGGCTGCCAGAGAATGGAAATCCTAACGGAATGAAGATCAATCGTGAACGTTATCTTAAGCTTACAGTAACTGATTTAAATGATCCTAATGAACCATTCACTACTTCCTCTAATTCACCTGAAATGCAGGGGATGAACAATTTTTTCGACAATTTCATGGCTAGAACTTCTACCATTACTGACCTGGAACAACAATCTGAGCTCATGACATGTACACAATCAACAAACCACTCTAAGGTGTCATATACAGCTGATGAAAATCATATATGGTCTCTTTATTTTGATGGATCTAAATCTAAGGAAGGAGCTGGAGTAGGATGTGTTCTCATTGATCCAGCAGGTAACAAAACTTTGATCGCTTGCCAGTTAGAATTTGAATGCACAAATAATACGGTCGAATACGAGGCACTCCTGCAAGGTCTCAGAAAGACACTAGATTTGAGAGTTCATAATTTAATAGTCTTTGGTGATTCAGAAATTGTGGTCAAACAAGTACGAAATTCTATTCATTGCCTATCTCCACACCTAAAAAGCTATCAAACTGAGGAATGGAATTTAATGAACAAATGTTTTGCATTTAACATTAATTCTATTCCGAGATTGAATAATTCTGAGGCTGATTTGTTAGTTAATGTCGCCTCTAAATTTTTTCCTGTAGAAGGCCTTTCTCTAAATGCGTTTTTCATCGAGTTTTTGTTTAGACCATCCATCCTAGACAACATCACTAATTGGAGAGTTTCCGAGGACGATCAACAGAACATCAGTTTTCTGCACATGGAATATACTTTCCAAGGTGCAGTTATCGATGAAGGTACCCATGACAAAGACCTTCGCAATTTTATGGTAATATTGGACCCAAGATCTCCGAAATCAACATCATATCTGGTAAATTCTATCCCAAAATCTGTGGTAAGATTAGAAAAGTTTGATGATTTGCATGATAAACTCAAAAAATAAGTTAATTGTAAAACAAATAGTTCTTCCTTGACCCATGAAAAGATGAACCTAGGAACTAAAGATAACCCACAATGCATAAATTTGGGAATGGGATGTTCTTAGCAAGAAGATTCATCATTTATTAAGTTGTTTAAGAAATTTAAGGATGTCTTTGCTTGGACATATGACGATCTAAAAACCTTTGATCCTAACGTCATACAACACATTATTCCCATGAATCCCCAGACTCAACCTTTTCAACAAAAGTTAAGAAAGATGCACCCAAAACTTGAACCAAAGGTCAAGAAAGAACTAAACAGACTTTTGAATTCTAAGATAATCTTCCCAGTAAGACATACACAGTGGGTCTCTAATCTTGTCCCTGTAAGAAAGAAAAGTGGTGAAATCCGACTATGTGTCGATTTGTGAAATTTAAACCGGGCATCTGATAAATACAACTACCTTGTTCCTCCCATGGAACCGATTCTCCAATAGGTATCTAGTTCTGAAAGATTATCACTACTGGATGGTTTTTCAGGGTATAACCAAGTCCTTACATCCCCCCCAGACCAGCTGAAAACCACTTTTCGTACTCCATGGACTACCTGTGCTTATAGAAAGATGCCCTTTGGTCTTATAAATGTAGGTGCCACTTTTCAAAGAGCGATGGATATCACTTTCTGTGGTCTTATCAATCAATATGTAGTAGTCTATCTAGATGATGTTATTGTCTTCTCAAAAAATAAAGGAGATCATTTATCTCTTCTAAGATCTGTTCTACAACGATGTCGTAAGTACAACATCTCTTTAAATCACAAAAAATCTATGGTTTTAGTATAACAAGGCAACTTGCTTGGATTCACTGTATCTAATGAAGGGATGGTCATTGACCCTGAATGGACTCAAGTCATTTCAAANCCAAAAAGTCTATGCAATCTTTTTTAGGTTAGATAAATTTTGTTAGAAGGTTTGTCCCCAACTTTTCAGAAATGGTCAAGCCATTACAGAACTTAATAAAAAAGGATGTACAATATGATTGGGGATCTCTAGAAAGTTAAGCTTTTGACTCAATAAAAAAGGCCATAGTAGAAGCTCCATCCCTAATGAGCCCTGACTTTTCGTGAGATTTCACTCTCTACACGTTTGTCTCTGATCAGTCTTATGTCGCTGTGCCAACCCAAAAGAATGTTGAAAATAATGAAGTTCCTATTGCCTTTATGAGCTCAACCTTTAAAGGAGCAGAACTTCATTACCCAGTAGTAGATCAGTAGACTTATGTTGTTTTTAAAGAAGTAAAACACTTTCGATCTTATCTACTGAAATCTAGAACGAAAATGATTGTCCCTTATCCTGCTATTAGAAATTTGTTAGTACAGAAAGAACTAGGTGAAAAAAGGGCAAATTCAGTCACATCCTTACAAGAATATGACCCTGAAATCACTCCAACCTAAATTTTTAGAGGCCAAGGTTTATGTAAATTGGTCATTGATTCAGTTGTAGAACAACAAAATAAAACTGATATGTTAATTCAAGATCAGCATAATCAAAATCAAATCTATTGTGTACAAAATCATACTAATCCTTGGTATGATGACATCAAGTTTTATCTAATTCACAGATCAACTCCCTGTCACCTTGATCCAAAAAAGAGGAGAGCATTGAGATTAAAATATCCTTCTTTCCAGCTGGTGAATGGTATATTGTTTCGCCAAAATTTCAATGGAATACTTATGCGTTGTTTAGAAAAAGATGAAGCAGATAAATTCTTATTGGAATTACATGCAGGGGAAGTTAGTGGGAATTTTGGTGGAGACACCACTACCCACAAAGTATTAAGGGCAGGATATTATTGGCCTACTCTCTTCAAAGATGCCCATGTGTTATGCCGCAAGTGTGTAATCTGTCAAAAGGCTTCTGGACGAGTACAAAAGTCACCATTCTCACTGCAACCTATCTTGGTAGATTCCCCTTTTCATCAATGGGGCCTTGACATTATAGGCCCAATTAACCCCACCTCCTCTCAGCAACATAAATACATCCTAACAACGACAAACTATTTCACCAGATGGTCCAAGGCTACACCATTAAAAGTAGTAAACACTAGCCAGGTAATATCTTTCCTGAATTCAAACATAATCACTCATTTCGGTATTCCTGAATGCCTGGTATTCGATAATGCTTCCTATTTTTCATCTCTCGAAATGAGTGCCTTTTCTTTATAAAAATGAATAAAACTAAAGTATTATGCCAGCTATTACCCCTAGGGAAATGGTTTGGTAGAATCAACTAATAAAAACCTGATCAAGATCATCAAAAGAATGGTCTCCGAAAATCACAAAAACTAGCATAATGCACTATTCAATGCAATCTGGGCTGATAGAGTAACTCCAGAAGTTGTTGTTGGTAATTCCCTCTTTTTTCTTGTTTACGGTACGGAAGCAATTCTTCCACCACATGTTCTTCTTCCATATCTGTAGTTATCATAGAAGGTTCAAGAAGAAGATTGTCCTCCTTTGGAAAGTCAGATTAATGCTTTACTGAAGTTAGAGGAAGTAAGGGCTCAAGCAAAACAAAAATTGGATCAACATCAACTTATTTTCAAAAGTTGGTTCGATTCCAATTTTGCCTCAAACATAAATTTTGAGGTAGGTAATCTTGTCCTTAAGTGGGACAAACCTCATGACGGGAAAGGAGAACATACTAAGTTCCAAAACCTGTGGTTGGGACCATTCTTAATTGCTGAAAAACTAGGTCCCAGTTCTTTCTGCCTAGAGAATTTAGAGGGGCCACTAGACACCTTCCCAGTGAATGGCCGAGATCTCAAAAGGTATTTTACCTGACAACTCTCCGATACACCTTTTGTACATATTTTTTTGTTTTGATTTCTTTGCTTTCCATTTTTATTTGTTGGTTTGTTTTTATTTTCATTTTGTTTATTGGTCCTTTTGAGTCAAACATGCCTGTATTACAATCTAGCTCAGAAAAAGAGAACATAATGCTTCATATCGAAATAACTGTGAAAGGGCTGTTAGAACATCAATTGTTGTCCTTCTTTGAAATTGTAGGCTAGTTAAAGAGGATATTTTGCTTGAAGCTCGGTTTCTCGATTTTAATTTGCACTTGAAAATATTCACAATTATCTTTAAGAAAGAAACTCAACAATGTCTCCCTATCCTCAAAAATTAGTTTTGTTAATAAACTATTTTCAAATCTTGATGAAGGTAAGCTAGAAAAATTTAAGTCCTGGAAATATTAAGTTATATCAAAACTGGAATTTTCAGCGTCAGCCCGCTCTCTTGAATGTCTTTAAAACTATATCAAAATGTGAATAATTTCTTAGAGAGTTGTGGGAAGTGTTTGTAAACCCATCGGGACACTGAACGGGTTTGTTGGCGGTGGGTAAATGCATGCATGATGCCAAGAAAACTTTGTCAGGGTACTGAACAGGCCCACTGGTAGCGAAGCGATGTCAGGTAAAAGAAAATTCTCAGGTATAAATCTTGTTTTTGGCCATAAGCGTCCTTTGTTCTGATTTGAAATTTCTTGGACAGGATATAGACATCATAGTGGGTTAATTGACATCCCTGTCGAGGCTATGAATGTCTACTGGTAGCAGTGGCCCTGTCAACAGTATTAGAGATATTAACTTAAATGTCGTGACTTTCTTTTGTGAAGTTTATCACCGGATTTCATTCTTTTTAAACAAAAGATATCTTAAACTGGACTGCGTCATGATTTTTAAAGATGTTCAAATAACCTTTCAATTGTTCTTCGTTTTGAAATATTTTAGATTTCGCTAACCTGACCTCATTCGTATTATAGCGATAACTGCTTCTCCCAGCATGTCACCATTGTTGGCAGGCCAACATATTTTTAAATTCTTGTATCAATTAAATGATCTATGTAGGTTCCTAATTGGGGTCATCCATTTTTTTGTTCTTCGTAAGCAATTTTCAAAATGACAATTGTAAGTTATCACTTTTCATTATTTTTTTTTTATGCTTCGCAATGACTAAAAGAATTAAAAAGAAGCATTAAAACTTACGTCTCTGTTACCATTCTATTCAAAACAATTATGAAAAGCAAAATGTCTCTACAGTTTATTAATGAAGCCTTGTTCCTTGATATGAAGAGTATTCTCTTTGTTTCGATTCCTTGAATGCAAAACATGCTTGGGGATTGTAAATTATATCAACAAAGGACCTTTTGATTTGAGCATTGATATGGTTTTTTGTGTGATTCTTGGTCATATGTTTTCTCATTACTAGGCTTTGATTTACAAGTTTCACTCTACCAAACCTTATGATCGAACCCACTATGTTTCACACTAATTTTAATTTTAATGCTCTGTTCGTGGATGTACTTTATGAGAGATGGAAATACGATTTCATTCATCCCATCATTTTGAAGCTTGGTCTTGGGCTTTGCAACTCCTCTCGCATTCATTTCAATTCATTTCCTATCGTTTCACTATGAGTTATGTTCTCATACGTCGTTCACTGTCGATGGTTTTTGGGCTCGGGGTATAGCTCTGGTCTATTCTTACAAACCCTCCCTACGTGCTCTATTTGGTTGATGTCTCATTGATTCACCATGGCCCTTGTTTTTAGAGTCGAAGCAAATGACACTCAGGCCTTGCTCCTTTGTGACGATTCCAGGGAAGACCTTGAGGGTAATAGTTGGCTCGTTTTCATTGAACAATTCTAGGGTTTCAACCTACAGACTGCTCAATAATTCTCTCTCTCATTCGATGGATGTATAACTAAGGTGGGGGACATTCAACTTGAAGTCAAAAAATAATTTCTGAGCCAGGCAACAAGACTCCCTGCGAGCGGTCAGATGTGGTTCAAGAATGATAAGGTAGAGGAGGTTCCATGGACTCTCTCCTTTACATCCCGTAAGATCAAAGGATGTGACAAAGGTATGCGTGTTTCCTTACTGAAAGCTCGATGGCACAGTCTGCTTGCTGTGGTGAAACAATTTGTCACCTTTGAAGGTCGTTTCAGTGTTATGTTTCTTTATCATCTGCGTCTTCTCATGATTTTCATAGGGTTCCCTTTAAACATGGCTTATTATTTATGGAGGATACTTTACAAAATGGCCAAAAGGTACAAAAAGAAGCGTTTAGATTCAAGCCTTTTCCATCAGGGCTTAATAAAAATGATGCTTGTACATCAATTAAAGTTGTAGAATGACAATTGGGATTCATTTTTAATCAAAAACGAATTTGCTAACCCCAATATGGGAGAGGTTGACAAACTTGTGGTTGAAGAAACCGTAGTCTACCCTACAACTCCCCTCACACCTACCCTGACCTGTCTTGCGACCATGTACAACAACCCTGAACCAAACCCAAAAGCTACTGAATAACCCCATGGGAAAGCTGCATAGCCTAATGACTTTATAAAAAATTCAAACAAACCTATAGGCAAGAAGTCTAAAGGCAATGTTGATTTCGGTTTTAAAAATAAGAGAGTTGGAAGGTTAATTTCGAGGAAGCTCCGAAACAGGTCAAACCTTCATGTGAGCTCGATCAAGATGATCAAGATCCATGAGAGTTTGGATTTCAAAATTGATAGATTTCTCGCCGAGGAAGACCCTCTTTCATCCCAACCACTCTTCAATTAGCCTTATAACTTTGTGGGAAATTTACCACCTTGTCTGAAACATATCGAAGGGTTTCCGGGCATTAGATTGGGTAATAAATCTACAGTTCATGTTGGAAATACCCCAGTTCACAATTGTGATTATTCCGAAGGGACCGTCGCACAGTCAAAGTGTGAAGTTTTCCTATCCTGGATTGATAGATAGTACACCAACATACCTATCTTACAGTCACAGGTTAAATCTCTCACCGATCATATCGGTGCCTTAACGAATGAAAACCATAGGCTCAAGTTTGTCATTCAAAGAAAAGGGAAACATGTGAATACTACATGGAATGTGACATTTAAACACGTTGAGGCTGCAACAACAATAGTGAATTCTAAGATCTTCTGATATGATTTGATTTTATAGTTAGAGGTATGATTCTTTTTATCTTAAAATAGGGTTATTTATTAATATTAGATTGTTTTTTTCATTCAATCAATTGGATTTCATTTCACTAAAATAACTAGCTACATAATCAACAGATTTTGTAGCCAGTTATTCCAATTCGAAATTTGCAAATTAATGGTTAAAAACATATCTAAATCTCTCTATTTTTTCTTTTGTTTTTAGGATATCCAGGAGTTCATGGTTACCAAGTGATATGAAGCATCTTTGAGACTTGTTAGCCAGATCTTTGATGCATTTTTGTATAAACATAAATAAACCTTTTCCTAGCTTTAGAGGATTTAGTATGATCTGGGTGGTTATATCCCCCTTTTATTTTTGTAATCGATATATGATCTCAGAAGGGAAACACTTACCTTTCTGAAGGCTTTAAAAACCCATTATTTTTTGTAATCAAGACATCTTGTCGGAGGTCGAATTGTGGATAACTTATACACAAATTTGGACAAAACACATGTTTACATTTATGCTTTAGCTATCTGTAAATATTGTTGTTGTCTATTGTTTGTTTATCTTGATAATTTGATAATTATTGATATCTTTCGTCTTCATATATTATCACGTCCTCGAGATAATTTCTTTCATACACCCCACAATTTCATGCTTCAGTTATATGAAAATAGTGACTGATTGTTCAATTCAAATATTAAGGTTTATATTAATCTTGTTGAATGATTAAAAGCAATTTATTACTGTCAGATTTATCTTATGTATAATTGTTTGCAGTCACAAATATCGTAGTTATTATTTTCATCATATCATTCTATTATTAAAATCCAATAGTCAATATATTGTATGGCATTTATTCCAAACAACGTGAAAGTACACTGTAGATTTATCTTATGGACAGACTGAATGGACGATTTATGATCATATAGACATCAGATGCATACTCTTCAAGTGATAAATAGGTTAGTCTGTTCCTTTTATTTGTTTGTTTAATATAGAAACTCTTACATATGGTTTGGTTTTCACTATTTACTTATTATGTTTCAATAGTAGCTTGATTTTGATTTTACAAATGCAATAGAGATAAAAAAAAAACAAAAAGAAATAGTGCTTTTGCTTTCTGTATCTACTTTCATCAAAAGAGCCATTTTTACATTGATTTTAGTGAGCTCAGATTAAAACTCATAAATTGTATAACAGGTATATGAATTAGACAAACAGTTATGTGTGTAAATATTATTTTAAATAAGTTGTATATATATATATATATATATATATATATATATATATATATATATATAT
>SNQJ01S0038128.1:59578-70986 GCA_010110895.2 Picea sitchensis | reverse complement strand
ATCAGCTCCTTGACTGGCCATTTTATCTTCGGCTTCTTCATGGGCCACTCATATACCCATCTCAGCTTGTCTTTCTGATACATCCCCAATTCAAGATTTTCTATGTCTGCCCTTATTTCAACGAGCTCTTTATCCATTTCTGCAAGATTTTCTGCCTTGCTCTCCCTCCTAGCATGCCTATGGCCTTCAGTAACCATGGTGTTGTCTCTGTCTGCTTTCCTAGCAAATCTACTGCTATCACTCTGCACCAAGAGTGTTACCAGCTTCATCCTCCAGTCCTGCTGACTTCTTACAGACTGTTGCCTACCTGCAAAGAATCCTTACAGAGTCTCCAATGCTCTGTCTTCCTTTACCTCTCCCTCTGCTTGAAATATAAAAACAGAGTTCTCGCTCTAATACTTCTTGACGTGTATCAGAGTTCTCTCCTCCTCTTATGCCTCCCTCCTACTTGAAATATATAGACAAGGATTAGCTCTGATACTAATTGACGTGTGTATCAGAGTGCTTTATTTTATCTCCCTCTGCCTCCTCTTGCATGAAACATACAGACAAGAATCAGGCTCTGATACCACTTGACGTAGCACGAGTCATGAGACCACCACCTCGTGCTCTCCTTCTCACTAGATCATTCTCATTCATTCATGAGCCGAAGCGCTCTTTCGATTCCCTGTCATGGCCTCTGCATGTGCCTGTGACCTTTCCCCGACTCAGTTTACGATTTAGAAGTTTCTTGTTTTTTGGTGTCGAGAGTTCCTATCCTCTTGAACTCCTGAACTTCGATTTGCCGATGCGCTCCTTTTGGCCTTAGCCCCTCCTGGCTATGCCCTCTAGTCCATATGACTAGTTCTCATAAGATCGCAGCCTTATCCTTCTTATTGAGATTCAGAGTTTCCTCATTGTCACGAACCTCTCTCCCTGCAATCTCCCAATATATGATGAGTAATATTACTGATACGTGCCTTAGCCCTCCTGGCTAAGCTCCTGGTCCATATGACCACTATCCCCATGACCGTAGTCTTATTTCTCGTATCGAGGTTTCAGACTTCGCACTACCCAAATGCAAGGACACTTTGTCCACGGGTTTCCCGATATCCCAATCCCCGATTCTCCTATGTGGCTCTCCTACCACGCGTCCTCTTTAGATGGATGGCTCTGATCGCCTGTTGCGATTTCACGGTTCCAAATGTCCCAGACACCTCGTCCTCAAGACTCGTGAAATGCCGACCTCCGATGCTCCGATATACTGACAGATGGCCCGTCGATGGAACTTCCTCCTTCTTTCAGGGTTTTGGACTTCGCAGTTCTGAAATGTATGGACTTCTTGTCCACAGAATCCCTGATATGCCGATGGACTCTCCTAATATCACCACGTGTCCCCAATAGATGGACAGCTCAGATATTTCCTGGGACTTTTACCATGAAAATTCCTGATAGTTGTCGAGACTTTCACACCCGCTTCTCCCTGTTCACGAAGGCTTAACTCCCTCGCAACTCTCAACAGATCAGATGACTATCGGGTCTCTGGATCAGGATCCAACGGTCCAGTTCTTCCTGTGCACTCCTCCTGAGCTCCCTGGACATGAAATCTTCAATGGTCCAGATTTCCTCGGCCGATCCGACGGCTGCTGTGCTCCCTCCTGATCTTCTGCGCTCCTTCTTCCTAGACTTGGAAGGATTACAAGTTCTGAAAGGCCTCGACCTTTGTCTTCCTTCCCCTCTGTGAACTCCTTTGCTCTTGGAGCTTTGTCGCGTGTATAAAATCATTGTTCCTCCTGAGCTTCTTAACCACTCAGACCCCCAAGGGAGTTTTATCTTTTTTCCCTTCTCCCTCCGATGGAGAATATATTTCCTTCCTGGCTATCCTTCTACTCAAGAAACCCTTTGCTGAGTCTGCAGGGTGTTCAACAACCTTGCGAAGATCCCTCAGTGGATTCTTCCTCTGAATTCCAAAACTCAAAGAGTTCTCTTTTCTTCTATTCCTGTCTGCACAATGTCTCAATGCCCTCCTAGCAGAGTGTCTTCTTCCAAAATGTTCAACAATTATGTCTCCTTCTATGCACCCTATGCGTCTACTCAATTCCCACCTGACAGAGCTCTCATAATCCTCAGTGATTCTATTTATCCTGTTTGAACTGAGAGCAAAGTTCTCCCTCTGTGCACTCCTTGCGCCTGCTCAATGCCCACTTGGTAGAGCTTCACAAAACTCCTCATAGATTCTATATACAACGTGTATTCTCCCACACAGCCTTGCCTCTAAGGGGTTCAACAACCTTGAGGTCTTTCTCCTGAGTTGTTGATTCCAGTTCTTGTGCCGCAACATGTCTTTGTCTAAACCCACAGTATTCAGAAATGCAACTCTATGCACGACTATCAGAACCCGCAGTGTTAAGTTACACCCTCCTGGTGTGAAGCCTCAAAGACCTTCACCTGAAATCACACACACTCCTACAAATGCCTAACATAAATCTACAACATACATTCATAGCATACAATGGAACATTCATAGACATTCATTCAACATAGAATACATGTAGGAAAAACTGCTCTGTTCATATTAAATGGAAAATGCCTATATTTACAAAGTGTTCTTGAGCATGGCCTGTAACAAGGTCTCGGCTCTTCTTTCTTCTGCTCTACTCGCACATTCTCTCTTATTCCACTCTACCTACTCTACTACCAAAATGAGATATGAAAATCTCTTTTACCTGAGGGGGCTCTTCGAGAACTTCCCTCCAACCTACCTACCCTATTCAATTGCATTGAGTGGGTTGTCTAGTCCGCTATCTGGATCTAGATCTCAGCCTTACAAAAATTAAAGGCTGATCTTATCTATAGCCTGCACAAAGTCACAGCTTCATGTCTCAACAACCTAAGAATTTAATTACATTGAATTCAGATTTTAAATGAGGTTGTGCCTCTCTTTAACACGCGACCTGAATTTGCTGACGTGGCTGGTTGGCTGGATGGCTGACGTGGAGAGATGCTCCTCCATCATACTCCTCAGCTGAAAAATTCATGAGCTCTTGCTCATGAGCTTCCCATCTCTAATGTTGAAATCCTCCTAGATCCCAAATCATCCTCTCGAGCTGTTCATCCGCTCCATTCTCTTCTTGCTCCTGTTGCTTCTGCGTTGCTGCTGCTGTTGCTTCTCTTCTTCTCAGCTTCTCCTCCCTGGCAGTTTTTGTTGTCCTCAACATTAGTCTTCTGATGTCCTCGATTGCTTTGTCCAACTGTTCAAATGGTTGGCCCTATTTTTCCAGTCTCCCCAGCTACAAAACTTTTCTGCACATGGGAGGATCACTGAAATATCCCATGCCTTCTTCTTCATCTTCATCGGTGGCAACAAGTTGCCACTCTGCTGCATACTTTTGTCCTGCAGTCTCCCTTTGAATGACTTGTTGTTCAGTCACATTCTCTCACAACTCAACTTCTGTCAGTTTTCTTGCTAGCTCTGGATTGTTCAACAAATCCTCCAACATCTCTAGCTCCATCTCCCATGGAGTGAGAACTTTATCTTCTGTTGTCAGCTTCAGTGCTACAATTTCCTCAACTTCCAGGCTGAATGCATTGAGACACTCTTGAGAATGCTCATTCTCTTTTCCTTCTTTTTGGGCAGCTTTAGATACCCACTCCAATCCTTCCTTGAAAGTCTCAAATGACTATTCTTCTGCTGTTGTTGCACCTACAACACATATTTTTGCCTCCTCCTGGGCAAGTGGTGGGAATATTTCGATTCCCCCAATCATCAGAATATTATCCTGATCTTCCTCCTCGGTCAGCTGCACATGTTGATCTAAACTCACTTTCTCTGTCAGCTCCTTGGGCTGATCAAATCTCTCCTGCTCACCCCTACCCACCTGGGAATATGGGATGCTTCCACTGCCCTCCTGGCAGATTATGAGATCAACCGATCCCATGTTCGTCAGAAATCCTTGCTGAATTGAAGTCACCTCCGAGTCCATGAGACTTTCAGATAGTCTCGAATGCTCATCTCTTCCCACCTAGCAACCTGAGATGCTTCTGCTACCCTCTTGGCAGTCTTCGAGATCCCACAACGACCTCATTTCATTGCCCAGCTGGCAATGTGAAATTCCTTGGCTGTTCTCATGAAAGTATCTAAGATCCCGCAGTGATCTCAACTCATTTCCCACTTGGAAATTTGGAATTTCTTCTCTGCCCTCCTGGCAGTGCTTGAGATCTTCAGTCGATCCCAATGCATTCTCTTCACCGAGAATTTTCCCAGTCATTGGTTCACATATATGAACCATTTCCTTAGGTCCATTGAGGTTTTCAGCATACCTGAAGCATCCTCTTAACAAATTTTGTTGTCTTCTGACCATCAGCTCCTTGACTGGCCATTTTATCTTCGGCTTCTTCATGGGCCACTCATATACCCATATCGGCTTGGCTTTCTGCTGCATCCATAGTTTGATCTTTTCTATGTCTGCCCTTATTTCAATGAGCTCTTTGTCCATTTCTGCAAGATTTTCTACCTTTCTCTTCCTCCCAGCATGCCTATGGCCTTCAGTAACCATGGTGTTGTCTCTGTCTGCTTTCCTAGAAAACTTGTTCTTGTCACTCTGCACCAAGAGTGTTACCAGCTTCATCCTCCAGTCCTGCTGACTTCTTACGGACTGTTGCCTACCTACAAACAATCCTTACATAGTCTCCAGCGCTTTGTCTTCCTTTACCTCTCCCTCTGCTTGAAATATACAAACAAAGTTCTCTCTCTGATACCACTTGACATGTATCAGAGTGCTCTCCTCCTCTTATGCCTCCCTCCTGCCTGAAATATATAGACAAGGATTAGCTCTGATACCAATTGACGTGTGTATCAAAGTTCTTTCTTCTATCTCCTTCTGCCTCCTCCTACCTGAAACATATAGACAAGAATTAGGCTTTGATACCACTTGACGTAGGATGAGTCGCGAGACCACCACCTTGCACTCTCCTTTTCATAGGATCGTTCTCATTAATTCATGAGCCAAAGCGACTCTTTCGATTCCTTCATGGAATCTCTGCTAAGAACCCGATCCACAGGTCCTGCCTTTTCCCTGTCACGGCCTCTGCAAGCGCTTGTGACCTTTCCCCGACTCAGTTTTGGGTTTCAGAGTTTCTTTTTTTCTGGTGTCGAGAGTTCTTGTCCTCTTGAACTCCTGAACTCCGATTCACCGATGCGCTCCTTTTGGCCTTAGCCCCTCCTGGCTATGCCCTCTAGTCCATATGACTAGTTCTCATAACACTGCAACATTATCCTTCTTATCGGGATTCGAGGTTTCACGATCCTCGATGTCACGAACCTCTGTCCCTGCAATCTCTCGATCTCCGATCAATAATTTCACCGATACGTGCCTTTACACCTTAGCCCTCCTGGCTAAGCTCCTGGTCCATATGACCACTATCCCCGTGATTGCAGTCTTATCTCTCGTATAGGGGTTTCGGACTTCGCACTGCCCAAATGCAAGGACACTTTGTCCACGAGATTCTCAATATCCCAATCCTTGATTCTCCGATGTGGCTCTCCTATCGGTCCTTTCCTGAAGGCCTTCGATCACTACCAGGAATCCTCTTCAGATGGACGACTATGATTGCCTCTTGCGATTTCATGGTTCCAAATGTCCCAGATGCCTCGTCCTCAGGACTCGTGAAATGCCGAACTATGATGCTCCAATATACTAACAGCTGGCCCCTCGATGGCACTTGCTCCTTCTTTCGGGGTTTCAGACTTCGCAGTTCCAAAATGTATGGACTTCTTGTCCACAGAATCCCCAATATGGCGATGGATTCTCCTGATCTTGCCACGTGTCCCCAATAGATGGACAGATCAGATCTTTCCTGGGACTTTTACCATGAAAATTCTCGATGGTTGTCGGGACTTTTACACCCTCTTCTCCCTATTCATGATGTCTTAACTCCCTCGCAAATCTTGACAGATCTGATGACTATCGGGTCTCTGGATCAGGATCCAATGGTCCAGTTCCGTTCTTCCTGTGCGCTCCTCCTGAGCTCCCTGGATGTAAAATCTTCAACGGTCTAGATTTCCTCGGCAGATCCGACAGCTGCTGTTCTCCCTCCTGAGCTTCTGCGCTCCTTCTTCCTAGACTCGGAAGGATTACAAGTTCTTAAAGGCCTCGGCCTTTGTCTTCCTTCCCCTCTGTGAACTCCTTTGCTCTCAGAGCTTCGCCGCACGTATAAAAACGTTGTTCCTCCTGAGCTTCTTGACCACTCAGACCTGACGCAGCCGCACTCCTCAGAGCACGCCCACTCACACAAGACCTTCTCCTCCCTTGGTCCAAAGAACTAAAAGGTTCTTCATATTCCCTAACAGGAACCTTCTTTACCCACAGTAAATCTTCCAAGTGATTTCCCTTTAACGGTCGGGAAATCAGAATTCGCGATTTCGCAAATTCTGTGGTCGCGTGCCTTATGCCTCACAATTCTCCGAAACCCGATGTGTTATACCACCTGTCCCCCACTAATCCTGACTGTGGCCGACACTCCTGTGGAAAATCAGGAAATTGCGTATCAGGATATCGCGATTCTCGTTGCACTAGTTCACGGAACTCTCCAAGTCTCAAACCCCGATATGGGTAACACATGTCTTCTGCTGTGACGCTATAACTGTATGGCCTTCGCGGTTCGGAGTTTCATGACTCCTCCTGCAATGATGTTCTCATCACTGAGAATCCTGATATACTGATCACCGATGCACGTGAGAGCTTACTCCTCCACGTCACCACTTAATCATCACTCTATCAGGTATCGCGAAATCGTGATCCCTGATGCAACAATTTCTTCACTCCCGAAATTTTCGATGAGCTGAATCCCGACTCCTCTGGATCCTGTGACATGTTTCCTACTCGATATCAATGGCTAAGAGCTCTTTCAGGTTTTTGAAACCCACGAGGTCTCTATTTTCTTGCCTATCAAAATCCCGATGGATCTAATGTCCTGATGCATTGTGGAACTCCTCCTCTATGCACTAAGGCGTAACCCTGGTGCAACTTTCACTAGATCTGATGGCTTCTGGTCTTTCATGAATCTCCCCTACGAATCTTGACCACTGATTTATTTCTCCCTTGGGGATTTTTTGGCACGAAAATCTCTTGTGCAACCCTTCAATAATTCTTAAGGCCTTTGTTCCTCGTAAGCTTTCTTCAGCTTCTCAGTCTTCTGAAAGAAACCTTGCATGCACTACTGGCGACAAATATTCAACAAGGCATAAGTGTTGAAGGCACTCGACCCTACGCACACCTGCAACAACAGTCTTTTGTTCTTTGCTCGGGTTCGCAACCCTGAGGCTTTCCTTTGGCCTGCACACTCCTTGCACGGATCTGTGCCTATATTCACCTTCCAGATGAATGAGAACAAAATCTAACTCTAATTGAACCCTTCTGTCAATGCACTCCTTGCGGATAATTCGACTGCACTCCTTGCAGGAATCCTCTGGCTCAATCAGAGAAACAATTGAAACTCATTCTCTCATCCCCTCAGACTTCAATTCAGCCATGAAATCACATACACATCATATAAAAGCAAATCCATGACAAGAAGCAAACAATCATGAGCATATCAATACCAAATACACAGAGAATAACACAAACCATGAATTTGAATCAGAACTTCTTCTATTAATTCAAATGCCTGTACATGGGTGTTATTCATACATAGTTCTCTGCATACTCTTCTTCTCTTCCTGCTTCTGAATTGATAATGTTACAATGTACAAATGAGGGTGTCTATATCCATTTTCTCTCCTGGGCTCTAAGGTATCAAATATAGAATTAAAATTCTATCTACCAACATTAACTATATTAAATGCCCACTATCTACATAAGGACGAGAGCTATCCGCTCAAGTTCCATTACAATATAAAAGTGCGCCATTTCTTAAATGAATCATTTAATATTGTGCAACAATCCCAAAGCATTTTCAAAATTTGTGCTGGCTTGTCCAACTGTCTTCCGCTTCCACGCTGGCTCGCTTGATGAGTTGGAAATGCTCCTGCATCATACTCCTCGGCTTGAAAATTTTCATGGGCTCTTGTCCATGAGCTCCTGCACGATCTGTCCATGCTTCTGTATTTCTGCTTTGTTCTCCCAGCTAGCATCTTCCACTGGGTGATTCTTCCACTTGACCAGGTACTCATAGTATTCTTTCCTCCTGGTCTTCTTACCCACTCTCTTGTCTAGTATGCACTCCATCTATGGTTTCTCTGTTAATGGCAATTGTTTCATCCACTGGATCACTGGCTGTTCAGTTCCAGTTTCTACTTCTCCAGTCCTGTATGGGTATAAGTCTGCGATATTGAATATCGGAGATATCCCGATGCCATCCGGCAACTCAATTTCATAAGCATTCTCTCCGAATTTCTTCAAGACTCTACATGGTCCAATTTTCTTCATTTTCAACTTATTGTATGGTCCCCTTGGGAGCCTTTCCCTCCTCAAATGTGCCAAAACTAAATCACCAACTTCAAACTGAAGTTGTCTTCGATGCTGATCTGCTCTGCGCTTGTATTCTTGGCTTGAATTTTGCAATCATTGCTTCACCTGGCTGTGAAGTTCTTTTATCACCTCACCGAATGTTTCCGCACTAGCGTTGTTAGTAGCAGTGTGTTCTGAATCCCTCAGTTCAGAAACTCCTCTCAGCTGTATGCCATACACAATCTAAAATGGACTTCGGCCTATGCTTCGATTCACCGAATCATTGTATGCAAACTCTGCCTGTGGCAATATGCTATCCCAACTGCCATGGTTCTCTATCACCAAGCTTCTCAACAAGTCTCCCAGACTTCTTTTGACCACCTCTGTTTGTCCATATGTCTGAGGATGATAAGAAAAACTAAACGCCAAGTTAGTTCCTAGTTTCTTCCATAAGGTCCTCCAAAAGTGCCCTATGAATTTGGTGTCTCTGTCCAAAACTATGCTTTTCAGCAATCCATGAAGTCGAATGATCTCCTTAAAAAACAAATTTGCGATATGAGTCGCATCGTTGGTTTTCTGGCATGGGATAAAATGTGCCATCTTGGAAAACCTGTCAACCACCACAAAGATTGAATCAACACCTCTTTTTGTCCTTAGCAACCCCAATACAAAATCCATACTAATTGCCTCCCATGGCCTCTCTGGTATGGGCAATGGCTGATAAAAACTTGCATTCTTCTTCCTTCCTTTTGAATGCTGGCAAACTCTACATCTGTCAATGAACCTTTTGACATCTGCTCGTATCCCCGGCCAAAAATATGATTCATTCAGCTTCGTGAATGTTTTGTCATGGCCAAAATGTCCTGCCAATCCACCACTGTGTTTCTCCTTCAACAAGTTCTCCCTCATGGAGCATTTTCGAATACACAGTTGATTGCCTCTGAATAGAAAATCTTCCTGCATCATATAATCTATCCAAGGACTCCTATCCCTAAGATCTGGATTCTCAGCTGCTTCATATGCTTTTGCAAAATCTGCATCACCTACGTATATGTCCCTGAGATTTTCAAAACCCAATGTTTTGACTCGGAATTCCTGCAGCAACAAACACTTCCTGCTCAAAGCATCAGCCACTTTGTTAGTAGTACCCAAAATGTGCTTAATCACAAATGTGAAATTCTACATATACTCTACTCATTTTGCATACTTCTGATTCAACTTCTCCTGTTGAGTCACAAACTGCAATGCATGATTATCACTGTACAATACAAATTCTTTCCGGATCAAGTAATGTCTCCACTTTTTTAGTGCCTGTATGATAGCATAAAATTCTTTATCATACGTGGAGTAATTCAGTTCCACCTCATCCAACTTCTCACTGAAATATGCAATTGGTCTGTCTTCTTGACTCAAAATTGCTCCTATGGCAAACCCGCTTGCATCACATTTCACCTGAAACATTTTCTGAAAATCCGGTAACACCAACACTGGTCGTTCCGTGATCTTCCACTTCAACAGATTGAATCTCTTTTAAGCCTCTTCTATCCAGTGAAAACATTTATGACGCTTCTTCATTGTATCCATCATTGCTGCGCTAATTCCACTGAAATTCCTGATGAATTTTCAGTAGAAACTAGCCAAACCATGAAAACTTCTCACCTCAAAAATATTTCTTGGTGATGGCCAATTCTTGATCACTTCCACCTTATCTGGATCCATCCTTAACTCATTAGCCGAAATAAAAAAACCCAAGTAAATGAGCGTTGTCTTCATAAATGAGGACTTCTTCATATTAATCAACAACTTCTCCTACTATAGCTTCTTCATCACAATGGCCAAATGCTTCAGATGTTCAGCCTCTGATTTACTGTAAATCAGTATGTCGTCAAAATACACAATGATGAACTTCCCGATGAATTCCCTCAGGACTTCATTCATCAACATCATAAAGGTGCTTGGTGCATTTGTCAAGACAAACGGCATGACTAACCATTCATACAGTCCTTCATTTGTTTTGAAGGTTGTCTTCCACTCATCGCCTTCTCTCATGCGAATCTGGTGATATCCACTCTTCAAATCAATCTTTGAAAAATACTTTTCCCCACTTAGGCAATCCATCAGATCATCCATTCTCGGTAATGGAAACCTGTACCTGATGGTTATCTTGTTGATCGCTCTTGAGTCAATACACATTATCCATGCTCCATCCTTCTTCGGACTAAGAACTGTTGGAACGACACATGGACTCAATCTTTCTCTTACTAATCCTTTGTCCATCAGCTCCTGGACCTGCCTCTTAACCTCTTCATTTTCCTGCGGCGTTAACCTGTACGCGCATTTGTTCGGAAAACTAGCTCCTGGTATGAGATCAATGTGATGACTCACACTTCTCATCGGTGGCAACGAACGAGGTAATTCGTCCACTATGATGTCAGTGAACTCTCCCATTAGTTTCTAAACTTCATATGTTAGATCATCCACTCTTGTGCTAGTCAGAACAATCCTTGGCTTCCTGACCACAAAGAATTGTGGATCTTCATTTTTCTCCACCTCTGTAAGAAGCTCCTTCCCACTCATGAGAAGTATTGTGTTACATACTTCCGTCTTCACTTCCTTATCTTTTATCGGAAGCAACCTATGGGTTCTCCCATTCTTTTCCAAGGTATATGTGTTCATTCTCCCATCATGAATCACATTTTTGTCATATTGCCATGGTCTACCCAACAATAAATGACATACATCCATAGGAATGACATCACATAAGACCTTATCATTATATCCCCCTATTTTAAATTCAACTAAACACTGTTTAGTGACACTTACCTGCTGTCCCTTCTGTAGCCATGAAACTTTATATGGACTCAGGTGATCAGTTGTCTCCAGCTCTAGTTTCTCCACCATCTCGGTTGAAACGAGATTATCCGTGCTACCACTGTCAACAATTACCTTGCACACCCTATCCTTGGTCTTGCAAGTTGTTCT
>SNQJ01S0038126.1:76709-102056 GCA_010110895.2 Picea sitchensis | reverse complement strand
CTAATATGCCCCAATTAAGTGGTAATGAGCCAATATTAGGGCTTAACAACCATTCATTCATCTAGATAGACACAACAACAACATACATTTGGGACAACACTCCTCTGTTATATTAATTCAACAGTTACATACATGGATTCATAAACTGTTCTTAAACACTCTACAACATATACAATAGGTTCAATAGCTCCTCATAGCTAGAGGGCCAACAACAACAACTACAATGGAAATCTACACAATAGATTCAACAGCCTCTTCTGGGAAACAATACAAAGCTTTATACAAGAGGGCTCTTCGAGTTCTTTCCCTCCAAACTATCCTATCGGAATAAAATATTTCAACTACTTAACATTCATTACAATAAATATTCAAGTCAGACAGATAAGAGCGAGAGATCCAGATCTGTACTGTAATCTTTAACATTAAAAAAAAATATATTCCCTCATCAATCTCATGCGATGAATCAGCCTCCAAACATTAAAGATGTTCATAAGTCAAAATATTTTCTAGATATCACATTAATATGCCAACTTCAGAATTCAAAAATACTTCAGAATACACGCTAGTGCATCCAACTATCCTCCACATGCATTGTACTGGCGATGCTCCTACATCATACTCCTTTGCTGAAAAATTCATGGACTCCTGTCCATGAGCTCTTGCACTGACCTTCTATGCTTCTGGATGTCAACTTCACCTACCCAACTAGTGTCCTTTCCACTTTACTAAATACTCGAAATACGTTTTCCTTTGGGTCTTCTTGTCAATCTTTCGATCCACAATTTTCTCCATCTGCGGCTTCTCTGCTACACGCATCTTCTTTTCCGACTGGATCTTTTTATGATCTTTTGATCCTCTGGTCCAATCTTCCCTGTAAGGATACATGTCTGCAATGTTGAAAATGGGTGATATACCCACATCCTCTAGCAGTTCTATGTCATAAGAATTCTCACCAAATCTTCTCATAATTTTTCACGGTCCTATCTTCTTCAGCTTCAACTTGTTTTATATTCCCCCCAGAAACCTCTCCTTCCTTAAATGTGATAGAACTTGATATCCAACTTCAAATTAAATTTTTCTCCTATATTGATCAACTCTGCACTTATACTCATCGCTGCTCTTATACAACTACTGCTAAATTTGTTCATGGAGCTTCTACATTTCTGTAGCGAAGTCTTTGGCTCTAGTGATCCTAAACTCCCTATGCTCCAGGTATCTTAACTTTGACACTCCCCTCAAATTCATTCCATACACTATTTGAAATTGACTCTTTCCAGTGCTTCTGTTCACTGAATAATTGTACGCAAACTCTGCTTGTGCTAGTATCTGATCCCACTGGCTATGGTGTTCAATGACCAAACTCCTTAGAAAATATCCTAAACTTCGATTCACCACTTCAGTATGTCCATTCATTTGCGGGTGATGCACATAAATAAAACATAGCTCTGTCCCCAGCTTCTTCCACAACGTCTTCCAGAAATGACCAACAAATATTTTATCCCTGTCTGAAATAATACTCCTGGGTAATCCATGGAGTCTCACAACTTAATTGAAAAACAAATTTGCAACGTGTGTTGCATCACTAGTCTTCTGGCATGGGATAAAGTGTGCCATCTTGGAAAATCCGTCAACTACCAAAAATATGTAAGCACTTCCTCTTTGTGTCCTTGGAAATCTGATGACGGGCGTTTATGACACACCGTCAACAGGAAGGGAAGATCCGGACCGGGGTTTTCTATTTAACCCAAGCCGTTTGGGATGATCTCCCCTGACGAGTTTTATGGATTTGTTAGCCAACTAAGATCCTAAAACAACTGAAAGAGGCGGACTAACTAAAAGATATCAATTCTAAAAATCAACACTTTAATTACAAATGCTTAACTAATAGTGTTAATGTACAATGGTTATATACAATTTACAAGGTTTGAGCAAAGACTTGTGAAAGTAATTGTTCAAGATAATGTATCTAAAAAAGACTAAAAAATAAACAAACTTATTCTAATACCCTAGATATCAAACTAGTAAACAACGAATGAATATGATTGTAAATGATATAACGAAAATAGACAAAGCAAATTAACGTTTAAATAATGCAATCGCTATTCATTCACATATAAACAAATTAAACAAATAGTACACTAACTAACCTCTAGTTGATCAGTAGTAATAAACTAAATTCATCTCTCTGCATTTATGTGAGCTCCTCTTGTCCTGTGTCAAGTGAAAACCTATGACAGAAGCAAACATAATGCTTCTTGAAGAAATTCAAGGAAATGTTTCATATTCTGGAACGAGTTTATGACGACAGAAAGAAAAATAATTATATATCATGTGACTTTGAAATGTCCAATAATTGAAAATGAAAGAAATTCCAATTCTCGGTAATGGTGTTACAAACTATCTAGCATTAGACGTAAACTCAAAATATTTAAATAGATGATCAATCACAGATATAAACTAAACCAAAAGATAATGAATAGCATAAAGAAAAGCATGATATGAAATATTATGTAATGAATAGATTAAATGATTCGACACATATAACATTTCACATCAAGAAATTACATGAGAAGACAATGAAAAAACATTGCACAGTCTACACAGGATGAAAGCTAAAGAGTAAATTGCTTTCTCGTATAGTTTCCACAAAATATGTTCATCATATGGTCCAGGAAAAATTTCCCTTAATCACCAGGCAACATAGTTGTTTAAACATGTTTCTGATCTGGTACCTCCTATCATGCAAGATAGAGGCATATCTCTTAAAATAAGTTTTTTACTAAAATAAAGTAACAAAAAGATAATCATGTTGGAGTCTTTTAATCAAAAATATTTATATTAATAAACATTGTTTTTCAAAATAGGAAATTACTAGTCCACTAAACGCTCAACCCACGACTCCTTTCCTTAATCATAGGACATCAATTTGCAGCTCACCTGAAAGAATAAAAATGAAATCAAAATTAGATAATAATGAAAACCAATAATTTCAAAAGACAAGCTACAAAATATTTCAATTCTATAACTAGTCTAAAATAAAAATAAAATCAAAATGAATATACCTATTATTTATCAAACATAATCAAATCGTAAAATACAAAAAAACTATTTACCAATTCAGAAATTCGAAAGGGAGGCATCAGACAAGTCTGAATTTATAATGGTATTGAAATTGGTCAAATTTTTAATGATCTCATTTCCATATCGCTTAACACGTTTGTTATCCCTGTGTCCGTTCGATCGAGCACAAGCTCTAAGCATGTCATTCTCCCTCTCAAGCAATGAATTACGAGTGACCATTTGGTTTAATTGTGCCTCTGGGTAGGGGACATCCCGGTAATACCTTTTGATCCAATTGAAACAATTATCGCAATGCACTGGTTCTATGCTAGGCAAAGGCCGAGTCTTCTCTGTAGAGGGTAATTTAACTTATTCCATGATTCATTTCAGATCATGTTGAATGCCTGAAAAAACCTATTATTTCTTTAAGAAAGGGGATTGATTCGATACGAAATCGAACTGTGGTGTATCAACATCGATATCGTCCCCAGGGATCCAGTCATCGATATCATCCTCAGAAATTCAATCATCGACCTTAATCAGAGGGATAAATTTCTCATAATCACGATGTCAATTTCTTAGTGTTCTGGACATGATTCGACCGGGTCTTTTATTTCTGAAGTTGATTTCTGGACTTCTCTATACCTTTCACCTACCTTGTTTCTTGATATCAAGTTCATTTAAATCAAACCGAATTGGCTCGGGATTAGGAACAATAGGGATTTTATCCTTTAGATCATCCAAAACCTCTTCTAAATATTTCCTAGGAATAAAATCGCATCTTGGTTTATTTCCTTTCGATGGCTTCTGGAGAACAACAAGGGTTTTAGTCATAGACACAGGGCTTTCTTGCAGATCGACATGTAGGTTTTCCATAGAGGGGTTTGATTGACAAGGACTCGAAGGTTCTTTAAAATGTAGAGGTAATTCTGTCACGTTTTTAGGTAGGGTGAACCCATTTCTAGCCACAAATTCTTGCCAACTATCCCCAACTTTAGACAAATGAAAAATTACCAGAATTTGAATCAGGTTGTGATGGAACAAACTAGACTGTGCATTTTGGTTTTGTATTTGGTAGAATTTGGGCATTTTTTGCAGGCTCCTGAGTAGATAGAATGGTATATTTAAATCAAAACCTAAAAATACCATCAATAAATGGACATGATATAGGAATACCAGGCCGTATCTACCCTCACAAGTAACAAACTGCTTAAGTATCAACAAAAAACCATGCCATCGTGGTTTAAATAAAATAATTCGTGTACCTTTTATATTGTAACACGATTTATTGGAAGCCATTAGTAGGTGCCAAGGGACGGCTTAGAACTTGAGTTTTTTAAACCAGTGAGCTCCCTCTTGGGGAAATCTAGTAGCCTCTTCAATCAAACCCTCGGTCACTTCTAACTGTAAATATCCAATTTTAGCCTTAGCGCTATCGAAAGTTTGTGCAAAGTCTTGGGAAACTTTTAGATTGAAACCCTCGAATCATTTTATGAACCCATCCCAGCCATAAGCCATGAGGTTGTCCATGACATCATCATGTGAGAGGAGAGCCTGTGAGCCATTTAGTTCGATCCTCACTAGAGGCGCCATCGATTTGGTCACACAAACACAACAGGAGTAGCGAAGGGTGGGGTGTGTTTGAAAACACTCGAAATAGAGGATGAACTCTGCATATTCAGAAGAGACCCAATACCAAAGGCTTCGGGAGAAATCCACCATAGCGACCACTTGGATCGTTGAGTGGATGCTAAACCAGAGGACACGCAGAATGAAAACCACCTTGTCAAATCAACGACAAACCCAAAAACTAAAAATTTCCACCTAAAGAAATGAATGCATGCTTGCGCTTGTAGGATGAAGGACTAATGTTTGAAGGCATGACTTTCATTCCTATACTAGAACGACGAGACTGTGATATGACTAGAAGGGATAGGATTCATATTTCAAAAAACACCAAATTTTTGTTTGATGCACGATCATGGATATGGTAATGTGAAAATCAAAATAATCAAGGAATAGAATTCCTAAGGCATAACCCCAAGGTGGATAACTCATGCTCTAATGGTAAGGGAGTAACCCATAATATGATAGGTTGACAAGTTTTTAAGGTCCTTAAAATTATTTAGATTCCCTTAAGTGTTATCCAATTTATAAAGGAAAGTGCATAAACTGTATGATGCACCCAAACGAGAGCTTGTTCTAATTTCATGCTTACAGTCATGAAATTGAACAAGAGAAACAATAGATTAAAATAAATGAACTCATACACACAACTAATCAAACGAATCTTTTCAAAACCAAAATATGATAGAAATCTTTGCAAACAGAATGAGGCAGCTATAGAAAATTTTATCCCATTAATACGATATTTTACAATGATAAAATTAACATGGATATTTGGCTTCCAACAATGGTGACACACTGGGCGAAGAAATTATCTCTACATCATCATAAATTTATATCAGGGAACAAATAACTCAGATAGTTATTGGAAGCAATTTAAAAACAAATCAAGCATTTTGACATTAACTCAGAAAAACAACACAGTCATATCATTGAATAAAGTTTTGTCCAAAAATTGTAATCCGACATCTCATTTCGATTAAAGGGGTAACGATATTTATACATGTAACTCCAATAACGTTGACAGGGCCACTACTTCCAGTAGGCATTTATAGACTCGACAAGGATGTCATTTAACCCTCTCTAGTACTTTGATCCCATCCAAAAGTTGTACATTTATGATAAACTTATCTTGACATCTAATCAATTTAAAACATACCTAAGGATCTTTGAACCCGACATTGCTTCACTTCCAACAGGCATGTTCAGTACCTTGATGAAGTTGTCTTGGTATCATGTGGGCATTTACCCGCTGCCAGCAGACATGTTCAGTATCCCAATGGGTTTACACACAATTCCAACACATTATAGTTCTTTCAACCCTCTAAAATTGTTTGTAAAGATCTTTACAAACTTCATGATAACAAGACAATGAGGTGATACTGAAAATTTCGTAGCTAGGCAATGATAGGATTGATTACTTTTTTGTTCTTTGAGAATTGATAACTTTCATTGTAATTTGGACATTTAGATTTGAGTCAAGAAATCATCTCCGGGATGAGGAAGTGCTATGAGTTGTTCTCATTAAAGAAGGGATGGCATGAGAATTTTTTAAAGATAATCATGTTTCCCTGAGATTTCAATGAAAAATGAGAACAATGACTGGACAAAGACTTGTTGTAACTAATCTGAGTTTAGAACTTAATGTGCAGATGCTTTGAACTATTATCAATTGCTGCTAATGAAAGATCCAATTCCCTTCAATAATGAATGATGATTCATAAATAATTATTAGGGAAACAAAAACAAAACTAAAAGAAAAAAGAAAAAAGAAAACAAAAGAACATGTAAGATAAAAAATATTTACAAGGGGGCAAACTTGATTTTCTCAGGTGAAGTATTTTCTAAGAGACTGGCCATTCACTGGAAAAGTGTATGGTTGTTCATATAAGCTATGCAACCAAAAATAACTAGGACCCATTTTTTTTCAGAAATGACAAAAGGCCCCAACCATAGGTTTTGAAACTTGGTATGTTGTCCTTTATTCTCGTGCGCTTTGTCGCATTTGAGGACCAAATCCCCTACATTAAAATTTATTTCAGAGGATGAACTTGTATCAAACCAGCTCTTTACAATTTATTGATGCTGATCCAATTTATGTTTTTCTTGTGTCCTTACTTCTTCCAATTTCAATAAATAATTTATCCGATTCTCTAAAGGGGGACATTTTTATTCCTAAACTTTATGCGACAATTGCAGAGAAGGGAGCAATACATGTGGAGGAACGATGGCTTCTCTTCCATAAATGAGGAAGAAGGGAGGATTACCAATGGAAGATTTTGGAGTTACTCTATCAGCCCAAAGTGCCTTGTACAACTCATTGTGCCAAATTTTGTGGTTTTCTGACATTGTTCTCTTTATTATCTTTGATCAGATTCTTATTTGTTGATTCAGCCAAACCATTCCTTTTAGGGTAATAGTTGGCAGAGTATTTTAGTTTAATCCCTTTTTCTAAAGCAAATACATTCATATCCAGGGAAGAAAAATAAGAGGCATTGTCTAAAACCAAACATTCAGGAATTCTGAAACAAGTGACAATATGAGAGTTTAGAAACAAAACTACTTGATTTGTGTTGACTACCTTTAACGGTAAGGCTTCAGACCATCTCATAAAATAATATGTTGTCGTGAGAATGTACTTGTGCTGCTGTGAGGAAGGGGGATTAATCGGTCCTATAATATCTAGGCCCCACTACTGAAAAGGTGTGTTCACCGTGACAGGATGCAAAGGAAAAACAACTTTTTTCACCCGTCCTGCAGCCTTTTGATAGATTATAAATTTGTGGGACAAAGTGTGAGAATCCTTAAACAAGGTAGGCCAATAGTAGCCATCCCTTAGTACTTTGTGGGCAGTGGTATCTCCACCAAAATGACCCCCGACATCACCAAAATGAAGTTCATCCAACACCCTTTCGGATTCCTCTTTTTCTAAGCAACGCAGGAAAACACCGTCAAAATTATTTCGAAATAATATATCATTAATTAATTGGAAAGATGTAGATTTAAGCCTTAGTTCTCTTCTGTTTTTCAGATCAAGGTTATGAGGAGCAGTTCCGTGCAAAAAATAAAATATGATATTATCATACCATGAATTGGGCACAACTTGTGTACAACAGATTTGTGTTTTGTTATGTTGATTTGTAGTTGATGTATTTATTTGATTTTATGATTTTTCAACTGAATCAACTACCAATTTACAAAGGCCTTGACCTCTAACAATTTGTGCAGGTGCTATTTTGAGATCATACTCCTGAAGTGATGTCATCCAATTTTCCCTTTTCTCTCCCAGCTCTTTCTGCACTAACAAATTTCTTACAGCAGGGTAAGGAACAATGATTTTTGTTCTGGATTTCAAAAGGTAAGACCTGAAATGTTTATCTTCTTTGAAAACAGCGTATGCCTACTGGTATACCATAGGGTAATTTAGTTCTACTCCTTTAAAAGCATAGCTCATAAAATAAATAGGTATCTCATTGTTTTCAACATTTTTTTATGTGAGCACAACAACATAAGATATGTCAGATGCAAAAGTATATAATGTGAAATCCTGGGAAAAATCATGACTCATCAAGGAAGGTGATTTGGTTATAGATTTTCTAATGGAATTGAAAGCTTGATTCTCTTGTGATACCCATTTGTACTGGACATCCTTTTTAATCAGATTTTGTAAAGGTCTAACCGTCTCAGAAAAACTCAGAACAAATTGTTTGACAAAATTAATTTTACCCAAAAAGGATTGCATGGCATTTTTGGAAGAAGGTGGGGTAAGGTTGGAAATGGATTGGTTTCTTTCGAGATCAATTATAATTCCACATTTAGAGACTATAAACCCAATAAATTTCCCTTGTTCTACTGCATAGACTGATTTTTTAGGATTGAGTGAAATGTTGAACTTGCGACATCCTTCTAACATAGCCCTAAGATGTGACAGGTGATCTTTCCTATTCTTGGAAAAGACAGTGACATCATCTAGGTAGAACACAATCGACTGATTGACAAGGCCACAAAAAGAAATCTCCATTTCCCTCTAGAAAGTGGCACTGACATTTATCAATCCAAAAGACAATTTTCTGTAGGATTAGGTGCCCCATGGGGTCCAAAAAGTGGTTTTCAGTTGATCTGATGGTGACATAAGGACCTGGTTATACCCTCAAAAACCATCTAATAAAGATAGTCTTTCAGAACCAGATACCTGTTGCAGAATTTGTTCCATTGGAGGAACGGGGTAGTTGTCTTTATCAGAGGCTCAGTTTAAATTGTGAAAGTCGACACAAAGTTGAATTTCTCCATTTTTGTTCCTTACTGGGACTAATTTGGATACCCATTGAGTATGCGGGACTGGAAAAATGATATTGGTAGTGAGTAATTTATTTAGTTCATTTTTTACGGTGGGTTCCAATTTAGGATGCATTTTTCTCATTTTTTGTTGAAAAGGTTGGGTTTGGGGATTCATAGGAATTACATGTTGTATTATGTTTGGGTCAAAATTTTTTAGATCATCATACATCCAATAAAACACATCTTTTAATTCTTTGAACAATTTTATAAAAGCATACTTTTCTTGTTGAGAACACCTTCTTCCTAGATTGATATTTTGTGGATTATCTCGCGTTCCTAAATTTACAGTTTCATATAGTAATGAGGAACTATTCGTTTTTCAATTGACTACCCTTGTAAACTTGTCATGTCGATCATAAAATTTATCTAATCTAACAATAGATTTGGGGATAGATTTTACCAGCTCGGATAATAATTCTGTAGACCGAGGATCAGATCTTACCATGAAATCTCGGAGGTTTACGTTATGAGTGCTTTCATCGATTATTGCATCTTGGAAGGTGTCTTCCATATGTGGAAAATTGATGATATGCTAATCATCATCAAATACTCGTCAATTTGTGATGTTGTCAGGAATCGATGGCCTAAATAACAATTCAACCAAGAATGTGTTAGAAGAAAAACCTTCAACATGCAATGATTTAGATGCAACATTAGCTAATAAATCATCTTCTAAATTACTCGACCTAGGAATGGAATTTATATTGAAAGAGATAAATTTATGTATTAAATTCCATACCTTAGTTTGGTAGTTTTTCAATTACTACGATCTCAGATTCACCGAATACTACCAATATTTGCACATCCATATACAGTGCCTTCCTTAGTCCCTGCATAAGTGCTTTGTATTCTGTTGTATTGTTAGTACATTCAAACTCCAATTGACAGACAATAAATGTTTTATTACCTGTGGAATCAGTAAGCACACAACCAACACCTACCCCTTCCCGAGATTTGGATCCATCGAAATATAAGGACCAGATTAGTTCGTCATCAACAATTTTCGGTGTACTTGCCAAAGTTGTCGTTTGAGTATAGGCTGATATTTCAGATTGTTGTTCTGGGTTGGTGATAGAGGATATTACAGTCATGAAATTACCAAAAAAAATATTCATTCCCTATGTCTCAATCGAATTTACATCAATAGTAAAAGGCTCATTTGGATCATTTAAATCTATCACAATGTACTTGAGGTAACGTTCTCTGTTTATTCTGATCTTGTTAGGCTGTCCATTTTCTGGTAGCCATGGATGAGACCAGTCCGTAGAAAAATAGTCGTGTAACTGTTCTGACCAATCTCTACTAAAAAATAAACCATATACTTCCATAATGTCAACAATAATAATATCAATTACTTGGTGAACCTTTGGATTGGATGACAATCTTATCAACACATTTTTAAGTTCACCAATGACTTTGACATTAGTTTGATCTAACTAAATGATCTTTAAATCAGAAGGTTTTACTTCAGTGTTAATTTTTGACACACAAATAGAGGCATCACATTTGACGAGGCGCCAGAATCAACCATACAATTATGCACATTTCTATTGAAAATTTCAAAAGTCAATAAAAAAGGAGGCACATTTTTTCTTGAAGACATAGTAGAATTCTGCTGATTTTTTATGTCTATACTAGAAATAGTTTTATCTAAGTTTCCTACAGTTTTTTCTGATATGTCCCTTTTATCCTGATTTTCAGATATGTTTTTACTAGGGACATCTTTAGTTTTATTTGGGTCACTTTATGTTGATTTCTTACTGATAGAATCGTTCTTTTTATTATTTTTAGCTATACATTGGAGCATTTTCTGTAGGATAATAGGAAATTTAAGTAATTCAAAAACTGATATATTCGCCCTTAGTTTTTTAAGATCTTCAACCAAATCATATTCTAAAACTGGGGCAATAGATTTTTGTCTTGTTTCAGTTTTCTTTGGATGTTTTGAAACCACATTCCTACTTGTTTCGGGTGAAGGTTTGTTTTGTGTTTTACTTCGAGTGTTATAGGGATGGACAGTTTCAAAATTTGCTTGAAAGATGTTGTCCGACAAATGCCCAAAAACGAGAGGATATGATTCCTCCTCATTAGGTGTTTCTTCCTCACCTGTATCATCATGATTTTCAGGGGGTGCAGAAACAGAGTTATCATGTGCTTCCAGTATTGTTTGCAAAACATACTGTAGTCCTTCAAAGTTTAGACCTTCTGTGGTCGAGTTTGTCCGGTTCAGAGGAAAAGGTTTTCTGAAAGGTGATCTAAAACCTCCTTTACTTGTATATGCCTCCTCAATGGATATTTTAAAGCCTACGACCTGATTGGATAATTTCTGGAAATCTTTCTGCAAACTTTCCAAGTCTAATGTCTCTTGTTGATTTTTAATTTGAGGAGGTTTTGGTGAGAATTTCTATTTTCTTTTTAGAAGATGAAGTTATTTCAGCCTCACTACTTAGACTATACTTTAAGCTCAGAATCTCTTCCTCAATATGGACTGTCTCCTCAAAGGCTTCTAATAATGTGTTCTTTTTCAACCTTTTAACCCAGATGGCTATGTTGTTATGCAGGGCCTTAGTATAGTATACAACCGTTAGGTTTTCTGCGGGCATCAAATCTACAGGGATTTTGTTTTTTAACGTTAGGAATCTCTCATTGAAGTCCTTAAATTTTTCTTTAGGGTTCATTTTCAAACTAGAGAGTTCCATTACTAATACTTTTGGAGATTTATCATCTCCGAATTTTTCTAGAAAACATGTTTCAAACTTGTCCCAAGAGACGATGGTTTGATGTTGTTGCGCAAAATACCAGGTTGAGGCATTCCTCTCAAAAGTGTACGGGAATAACTTGCACATGACATCTTTGTGCTCAACACTCCAGAGTCTAACAACTAACATAAATTTCTTGATGTGATCCTCAGCTGATTACTTCAAATCTGGATCAAATTTGGGTAGCGACTTCCCCAGATGTTTAGGGAACGGGTGTTGGGGTCCAGGAACTTCCACGACATCTTGATTGAACCAAAGTATTGTAGGATTATTTAGGTTTTCCATGGGAGTTAGTGGGGTTGAAGGTTCAGATGAGGAACTACCTTCGTCTGAGGATTTCTCTCCTGAAGAGGGTGGAGAAGAACCAGGTGGGGATGGTGGGATACTAGATCCCCCAACACCAAGGATACGTTCTTCAAAAGGATCATTGATATTACCACCTAAAGGGTTTTCGGACAAACCAGTGTCTTGAGGTTGTTCTTGAAGACTTGTGAAATCAATGGGTTGATTAAGTTGTCTACCAGGTTGTCTGATTCGGGATAAAGCACTTTGAGTTCTTATAATCGACTGGTGAACAATTTCTTGGATGCCAATCCCTTGAGGAAATGGTGTCACTGGCTCGACGGGAATGACAGGATTAGTGTTTGAGGTAGTAGTTGGGTCAAGTGTAACATTATTTTCTGAGTGAATATGTGCTACGACAGGAGAACGGTTTTTTGGGGTAGTCTTACGACCTCCACATGCCATCAATGAATTTTAGGCCCTCCTTCTAGCGCCATTTGTTGACAAGCGTTTATGACACAACGTCAAAGGGAAGGGAAGATACGGACTAGGGTTGTCTATTTAACCCAATCTGTTTGGGATGATCTCCCTTGACGGGTTTTATGGCTCTGTTAGCCAACTAAGATCCTAAAACAACTGAAAGAGGAAGACTAAATAAAGATATCAATTCTGACAATCAACACTTTAATTACAAATGCTTAACTAACAGTGTTAATGTATAATGGTTATATACAATTTACAAGGTTTGAGCAAAGCCATGTGAAAGTAATTGTTCAAGATAATGTATCTAAACAAGATTAAAAAATAAACAAACTTATTATGATACTCTAAATATCAAACTAGTAAACAACGAATGAATATGATTGTAAATGATATAACGAAAATAGACAAAGAAAACTAACGTTTAAATAATGCAATCACTATTCATTCACATATAAACAAATTAAATGAATAATACACTAACTAACCTCTAGTTGATCAACAGTAATAAACTAAATTCATCTCTTTGCATTTTTGTGAGCTCCTCTTGTCCTATGTCAAGTGAAAACCTATGATAGAAGCAAGCATAATGATTCCTGAAGAAATTTGAAGAAATGTTTCATATTCTGGAGCGCGTTTATGACGAAAGAAAGACAAATAATTACATATCATGTGACCTTTAAATGCCCAATAACTAAGAATGAAAGAAATTTCAATTCTTGGTAATGGTGTTACCAACTATATAGCATCAGATGTAAACTCAAAATGCTTAAATAGATGATCAATCATAGATATAAACTAAACCAAAAGATAATGAACAACATAAAGAAAAACATGATATAAAATATTATGTGATGAACAAGCTAAAGCTAATTCAACACAGATAACATTTCACATCAAGAAATTACAGGAGAAGACAATGAAAAAACACTACACAGTCTACACAGGATGAAAGCCAAAGAGTAAACTTTTTTCTCATATAGTTTCCACAAAATATGTTCATCATATGGTCCAGGAAAAATTTCCCTTAATCACCAGGTAACATATCTATTTAAACATGTTTCTGATATGTTACCTCCTATCATGCAAGATAGAGGCAGATCTCTTAAAATAATTTTTTTACTAAAATAAATTAACAAAAAGATAATCATGTTGGAGTCCTTTAATCAAAAACATTTATATCAATAAAAATTGTTTTTCAAAATAGGAAATTACTAGTCCACTAAACGCTCAACCCATGACTCCTTTCCTTAATCATAGGACATCAATCTGCAACTCACCTGAAAGAATAAAAACGAAATCAAAATTAGATAATAATCAAAACCAATAATTTCAAAAGGCAAGCTACAAAATCTTTCGATTTTGTAGCTAGTCTAAAATAAAAATAAAATCAAAATGAATCTACCTATTATTTATCAAAAATAATCAAATCGTAAAATACAAACAAACTATTTACCAATTCAAAAATTTGAAAGGGAGGCATTAGACGGGTCTGAATTTATAATGGTATTGAAATTGGTCAAATTTTTAATGATCAAATTTCCAGATCGCTTAACACACCTGTTAGCCCTGTGTGTGTTCGATCGAACACAAGCTATGAGGTCATCGTTATCCCTCTCAAGCACTGAATTATGAGTGACCATTTGGTTTAATTGTGCCTATAGGTAGGGGACATCCTGATAATACCTTTCGATCCAATCAAAACAATTCTCGCAATGCACTGGTTCTATGCTAGGCAAAGGCCGAGTTTGCTCTATAGAGGGTAATTTAACATGTTCCATGATTCATTTCAAATTGTGTTGAATTCCTGAAAAACCCTCTTGTTTCTTTAAGAAAGAGGGAGGATTTGATACAAAATTGAACTATGGTGTATCGACATCAATATCGTCCCCAGGGATCCGGTCATTGATATCATCCTCAGAAATTTGATCATCGACCTCAATCACGGGGATAGATTTCTCATCATCATGATGTCGATTTCTTAGTGTTCTGGACATGAGTCAACCGGGTCTTTTACTTTTGAAGTTGATGTATGGACTTCTCTGTACCTTTCGCCTACCATGTTTCTTGTTATCAAGTTCATTTAAATCAAACCGAATTGGATTAGGATTAGGAACAATATGGATTTTATCCTTTAGACCATCCAAAACCTCTGCTAAATATTTCCTGGGAATAAAATCACATCTAAGTTCCTTGCCTTTGGATGGCTTCTAGAGAACAACAGGGTTTGTATTCATAGACACAGGGCTTTCTTGCAGATCGACATGTAGAGTTTACATAGAGGGGTTTGATTGACAAGGACTCGGAAGTTATTTAAAATGCAGAGGTAAGTCAGTCACGTTTTCAGGTAGGGAAAACCCATTTCTATCCACAAATTCTTGCCAGTGATCCCCAACTTTAGAAAAATGCGAAATTACTAGAATTCGAATCAGGCCGTGATGGAACCAACTAGACTGTGCATTTTGGTTTTGTCTTTGGTAAAATTTGGTCATTTTCTACAGGCTCCTAAGAAAATAGAATGGCATGTTTAAATCAAAACTTAAAAATACCATCAATAAATGGACATGATATAGGAAGACCAGACTGTATCTACCCTCACAGGTAACAAACTGCTTAAGTATCAACACAAAACCATGCCATCGTGGTTTAAATAAAAAAATTGGTGTACCTTTTATACTATAATGTGATTTATTGTAAGCCATCAATAGGTGCCAAGGGACATCTTCGAACTTGAGGTTTTTAAACCATCAAGCTCTCTCTTGGGGAAATCCAGTAGCCTCTGCAATCGAACCCTCGGTCACTTCTAATTGTAAATCTCCAATTTTAGCCTTAGCGCCATCAAAAGTTTGTGAAAAGGCTTGGGCAACTTTGAGGTTGAAACCATTGAATCATTTTATGAACCCATCCTAGCCATAATCCATGAGGTCCTCCATGGCATCTTCGTGTGAGAGGAGAGCCTCTGAGCGATTCAGCTCGATCCTCAACACAGGCGCCATCGATATGGTCACACAAAAACAACAGGAGTAGCGAAGGGTGGGGTGTGTTCGAAAACACTCGAAATAGAGGATGAGCTCTACATATTTGGAAGATACCGGATACCGAAGGCTTTGGGAGAAAGTCACCATAGAGACCACTTGGATCGTTGAGTGGATTCTAAACTAGAGGACGCGCAGAATGAAAACCACCTTGTCAAATGAATGCCAAACCCAAAAACAAAAAATTTCCACCTAAAGAAATGAATGCATGCTTTCACTTATAGGACGAAGTAGTAATGTTTGAAGGCATGACTATCAGTCATGTACCAAAACAATGAGATTGTGATATGACTAGAAGGGATAGGATTCATATTTCAAAAAACACCAAAGTTTTGTTTGATGTGCGATCGTAGATATGGTAATGTGAAAATCAAAATAATCAAGGAATAGAATGCCTAAGACATAACCCCAAGGAGGATAACTCATTCTCTAATGGTAAGGGAGTAACCCATAATGTGATACGTTGACAAGTTTTTAAGGTCCTTTAAATTATTTAGATGCCCTTAAGTGTTATCCAATTTATAAAGGAAAGTACACAAACTATATGATGCACCCAAACCAAAGCTTGTTCTAATTTCATTCTTATAGTCATGAAATTGAACAAGAGAAACGATATATTAAAATAAATGAAATCATACACACATCTAATCAAATGAATCTTTTGAAAACCAAAATATGATAGAAATCTTTGCACACTGAAGGAGGCAGCTACAATTTTTTTTATCCCATTAAGATGATATTTTACAATGATAAAATTGACATGGATATTTGGCTGCCAACACAATCCCAACATGAAATCCATGCTTACTGCATCCGAAGGCCTCTCTGGAATAGGAAATGGTTGATACAACCCAGTGTTCTATCTCTTCCACTTTGGATACTGACAAATATTACATCTGTTCACGAACCTCTTTACTTCTACCCTCATACCTGGCCAACAATACGAACCATTCAACTGTGCAAATGTTTTTTCAAAGTCGAAATGTCCGGGTATACCTCCTCTATGTTTATCCTTTAGAAGGTTTTCCCTCATTGAGCATTTTGGTATGCATAGCTGAGAACCTTTGAACAACAATTCATCTTGAATTAAATATTCGTCCCATTGAATTCTATCTCTAAGCACAGGATTTTCGCATGCTTCATATGCTTCTCTAAAATTTGGATCATCATGATACATTTCCTTAAGGTGTTCAAACCCCAAGGTTTTCACTTGAAATTCCTACATAATCAAACTTCTCCAGCTCAATGCATCAACAACCTTGTTAGCATTACCAAAAATATGTTTAATGAAAAAAGTGGAATTTTTCATAAATTTTGTCGACTTGGCATGTCTCTGGTTTAATTTATCCTGTCTAGTTATGAATTGTAAAGCTTGATTATCGTTATACAAAACAAACTCCTTTGGTACAATATAGTGCCTCCATTTCTTCAAATATTGAGTTATGGCATAAAACTCTTTATTGTATGTGGAATACTTCCTTTTAGCTTTGTTCACCTTCTCACTAAAAAATGAAACATGTCTGTTATCTTGGCTCAAGACTGCTCCAATTGCAACTCCACAACATCTCACCTAAAATGTCTTTCCAAATACGGTAAAACCAAAATTGGTTTTTTTGTTATCTTCTCCTTCAATATATTGAATCTCTTCTCGACCTCTTTTGTCCATTTCAAATACTTGTGTCTTTTATTCACTATATCCATCATTTGAGCACTAATCCCACTAAATTTCTGATAAAATTCCGATAGAAACCTGTTAATCCACGAAAGCTTCTCACCTCGAAGGTATTCCTTGGTGACAACCATTCTCTAATTTCTTTCACCTTTTCTGGATCCATCTTCAATTCATTTGAAGAAATCACGAAACCCAAATATATGAGTTTTGTCTTCATGAAAGAGGACTTTTTCAAATTAATCAACAGCTTCTCTTGTTGCAACCTTCTCATCGCCAATGTTAAATGTCTCAAATGCTCCTCTTTAGTATTGCTAAAGACCAGTATATCATCCAGATATACAATCACAAACTTTCCAATGAAATATTTTAACACCTCATTCATCAGTCTCATAAAAGTACTCGGGGCATTTGTTAAACCAAATGACATAACAAGCCATTCATACAATCCCTCATTTGTCTCGAATGTTGTTTTCCACTCATCACCTTCTCTCATCCTTATCTGGTGATATCCACTTTTCAAATCTATCTTTGAGAAATAGTTCGCTCCACTTAGAAAATCCATCAAGTCATCCATCCTTGGCAACATAAATCTGTACCTAATGGTAATATTGTTTATTTCCGTTGATTCTGTACACATTCTCCACTCTCCATCCTTCTTCGGACTCAATACAATTGGCACTGCACATGAACTCAAGGTTTCTCTAACCAATCCTTTATCTAAAAAATCCTAAACCTATCTTTTCACCTCCTCCTTCTCTTGAGGTGTCAACCTATACGCTGCTTTGTTTGGTATGCTTTCTCCTAGTATCAAGTCAATGTGATGGTTGATACTTCTGATAGGTGGCAACGAGCTTGGAAACTCGTCCACTACTATGTCAGCAAAATTATCTAACAGTTCGTAAATTTCCTCAGGAAAATATTCCACAAAAGTATTTGTAAGGACAACTCTCGACTTCCTCACTACAACAAACTACATCTCTTGTTCCTTCTTAACTTCACTCAAGAGTTCCTTCCCACTCATGAGAAGTATGCTCGTGTTGGCTTCATCCTTTACTTTCTTCTCTTCAATTGGCAACAACATGTGTGTCTTACCATTCTTCTCCAAGGTATAAGTATTTTTTCTCCCATCATGGATTACATTTCTATCATACTACCATGGTATTCCAAACAAAACATGACATACATCCATGGGAATCACGTCACACAAAATTTCATCTCTATATCCACCTATTTTAAATTCAACAAGGCATTGTTTAGTTACCATTACCTGGTGACCTTTTTGCAATCATGAGACTTTGTACGATGTCGGATGTGTAGTCGTCTCTAGCTCCAATTTCTCCACCATCTCTATGGATACTAAGTTATCAGTGCTCCTACTATCAATTATTACCTTGAAAACTCTATCCTTCATCTTGCAAGCTATTATGAACAAACTGTTCCTCTGTGTTGTCTTTTCAATATCTAGCTCTTGCTTCAAAAGAACCTTCTTCATCATCAAGGATTTCCCATTTTCTACACCTTCTACCTCAACATTTCACTTCTGTGCTTCCGAAATGTGAGATTCACCTCCTTATTTATTTCTCTCGGGGAATTCCCAAGACATGTGCCCTATTTTTCCACAGGCATAACATCTTACTTCTCCTCCTCTACCTCTTCCTCTTCCTCAAGGAAAATAATTTCTACCACCACTTTGCCTTCCTCGGGAACTTCCTCCTCTCTCAGAGTGACTGTGTGGCTTCTCCATCTCACCCTTGGGATTTTGTGTCTTTTCATGGGCAACTCCTTTGCCTATGTTTAAGCTTCTACATATGTTTTGTTGAGTCTACTTCCTGGCCAAATTCTCTTCTTCTTTCAGCACAATCTAATATGCATCCTATACTATTCTAACTATCACCATGCTGATTTCACCCTAGATCTCGTATCTTAGGCCATTGATGTACCGGACAACTTTTTCCTCATCTCTCTCTATCTCTCTCTGTCTAGCCCTGATGCTCATTCTGTATAATTCCTCCGTGTACTCCTTCACAGCCATTCCCTTCTGTCTCAGGTTCTGCAACCTCCTGAATAGATATATCTGGTAATATTTGGGTATGAATTTAGCCTTTAGCTTGGCTACCATTCTATCCAAAATCTTGATCTTTTGTTTTCCCTTGATTCTCCTATCATCCTGCAGTTCATCCCACCACAATCCTTGTTGGCACAGGGGCAGACTCAGGGTTCAATGCTCAAAAACGCACCAACAAAACCCTAACTACCGACCCTTTCGCCAACACTTGCGAAGTAGATGGAGTCTCACCCGAGGTAGAGGTAGGGGGGGTTACAAGAATCAAGTGTCTGTAACCAATATGGGACACGTATATATGATTATAACACTTCACAGAGTACTTAGGAGAAACACACATTAGTTCATTAGTTTTATTCACATCGCAGATCAAACCCTAAGTACAGATCGACAAAGTAACAATGAAAAAATATACATCGCACTTAGAAACATAAGTCATATCTATCACATTCAACATAGACGAAGAACTAAGCATTCATAGATCTATCTATTATTCATAAAATTCATTGCACTAATAAAATCCACAACATAAACATTATAGCACAAAGAAAACCATCAACAAAAGATTTACGTGGTTCACCCTAGTGTGGGTCTATGACCACCAATGACTTCTTCTTCTTTATTAGTCTTCTTCAATCTCTTAAATTTGTCTGCCCCTGTGCACTAAGACACAGAGCCAAGATTCGCACTGGATAGGTGATCTGCACACTATGCACCAGATCCACCTTCCCCAAAATTAGGTCAAGGCACATAGCTAAATCCTCTATCAAGCACAGAGCCTTACATACATGTTATGTTGCACAAAGAAACTCAAAACTACTTGCCTCTTGCACTTAGCTACTGACTTCTAGCACATATCTACTTACACCGCTTACTTCTACATTACATTCCTTCTTATTTATACTTTTACATTTACAAAAAGGCCTAAACATGGGTAAACCCATGGGCCGACATCCCATAACCCATTACATAAACCCTTATGAACCCCATGTTGGGTCCACAAGCCCAAAAAATAAGTGAGATCCCATGATCTCAGCTTTGCCTGGGTGCTCCATCTTCAACAACTACGTTGAAGTCCCAAAAGTGGTCAATCTCGACCAATGTTTCCTCAATACTTGGTCGAGGGCCAACAAGACCCCAACACTCACCTGTGACTTGTCCCGAAACACTCAGATGTGGGTAGTGTTGCTTCGAAGGCCTCGATCTTGGCTCGAGCTGCCTCGACTTGTTTCTTCGCCTGAGCTTCTTTCTTAGCGAACTCCTGGATCATTTTCTCTGTAACAGGCGTTGTTCCAGTTTCACAACCACTTGATCTAGCTGTGAACCTTGTACTTCAATCTCTTCAAACACTGTGAAGGCTTCCTACTGCACTGGTTGTAGCCTCTGTGTGACCTCCATGATTCTTCCCTAGATGGCAGTAATCTGTTGTTGGGCTACACATTGTTCTTGTGATTTATTCATCCTTTCGACCATAGTGAGTGACTTCATCTGTGCTTGTACTATCAGTTCCTTTTGTTGTGCCTCCTGTAGCTGCGCTTCCAACTTCCTAAGTTCTGGGTCTTCCATGAGGTGTTCGTCGGTTTTCTCACTTATGTTGCTTAGCTACTTTCATTCTAAGGCAAGGACCTTGATCCTTCCAACTACGCTCTTAGCGGATTCCTCCGTATGATCATGCACTTCTTGTGGGGTKCTTGGTACTTCTTGAAGCTATAACTCTGTTACCCTTTCTTGAAGCTATTGGATGGCCTCAGCGAGATTTGTCACTTGGACCTCAACTACTTCTTGTTCCTCCTATGCCGAGCTTGGCATAGAGCGAAGTTATTTTCTCACCACTTCCTTGACTACAATTTTCTTTGCAAGCAGCTGGTCCTTTTCCTACTGTATCTTTCCTTGTCTTCCCTGAGCATCACCCATAACTCATCCTTCTCATTTTCATAAGAGATCACACAATACCGCGCAACGCGTAGTTTCTCCAAGATTTATTCTTTCTCTTTCTTCAGGGATTCTATAGCCTGCTCCTTTTCTTCTTGGACTCRCTGAAGTCGAGCCTCTGTTGCATCCRCAAGTTGTCGAAGTTGGGATGATTCATCCCCCAACTCCACAGTCTCTGACGAGGAAGRTGMAATAGATACTACGTGACTCAAGTGAATGGCTCGTTGAATTTTCTACAGTTCCTTCTCAAATCTTACATACATCTCCTTCTGCTTCGCGCCATATCTCTGTAATAGGTCTTCAGACACATATTTCATCGCTCTGCGGACTAGGATTATATCATCTTCTATGAGGGTGGCCTCCATTTGGGCCTTCCGATGTGGGTCTTATTTCTTGTTGAGAGTTTCTATGGAGAAACCTTCCTCTTCTTTGATGTTTCAGCCTCAATAGGGGGATCCTTCGGCAGTGTAAATTCACCTTCTCCATGTTTTTCTCCTTCTTCTCCTCCTCCTTATTTATATACTTCATCTCCTACTCCTCCTACGAGAGAGTCAGGCCCACTTTCCTCTGAGGTGTTGTCCTCCTCATCGATCTCTTTTTTCTGCACTTCCTCGTTTTTCTTTTTCTTTTTTGCACTAGTCTGTCTGTCATGCTCTACCCAAGTGACCAAGGGACTTCCTCTGATGTGAAGGTCAAAGAGTTCTGCATCATCGACTGGTATGAGGAACTCTATTGGCCATTCCTTGGTGATATCCTCCATATCTTCATTGATCATCTTATAGTAGGACTGTAATTGCTCCTTTCTCTCATCCATGCATGCAGTGATATAAATGAAGTGTCGATCTACATGGAACTTAGCTAACGGTCTATACAAGTGCAATGTTTGCAAATTCATGCATGGGAAAGACTCAATAGCAACCTTCAGCTGCTGATAATAGAAGTGGAACACTGCATTCGACTGCCACTATTTTGACATGTCATTCATGTACCATAGAGTGGAGAACTTCACCGCCAATGGATCCAAAGGTTCAATCTCTAGGAAGGTAGCTCCTTCTAGCATTTCCCTAGAGACAAATGAGATCAACACCAGCAACGAGTTGAAATAGAACTTGTATCCTTGATCCTGCGCTTCGCAGAAGTCCTTCTTGAGCTTGTTGACGAGGTAGCTCGCCTAATTCATTTTCATCCCCTCCACGCATTTTCCTACGAGGTCTACCATGAACCTAGTGACCTGCATGGGGAATTTCTCTCTGACGATATTGCCAGCTATAAGTTGGAAAGCTAGGCACATTGCACCATCCTGGATAGAGGCTACCTGACGCAGGAGCATCACTCCATGTCAGCAGCCAGCCAGCCACGCCAGCGAATTCAAATCGCGCGCTAAAAGAGAGGCGTAGCCTCATTCAAATCTGTAATGAATGTAATTAATGCTTTAGGCTGTTGAGCCAGAAAAGCCATGCCTTTGCGCTGGCTGTAGATAAGATAGGAATTTATTGTATATCGATTGAGATCTATTTCTGGATAGCAGACTAGACATCCCATTTTATGTAATTAATTAGGGTAGGTGAAATCCTAGAGGGAGCGCTCGATTGAGCCGTCAGTGTAAAATAGATTTTCATATCTCATTTTGGATAGTGTGGGTAGATGAGAAGAGCCTGAGAGAGCTCAGGAACCACATTGTGTAAAATACAGGCATTTTCCATTTTAATTAATAAAAACAATAGTTTTTCCTACACATGTTCTGTGTTATATGGATGCCGGAGTGTGTTATTTCATTATGCTGTGAATGTGTATTATTTCTATGCGTTTGCAGGGAGTTGTGTTGGTTTTCAGGAATGAAGGTATTTGAGGTTTCATGCCATGAGTGCGTGACAAAGTGTTGTAGACTCTAAATACCTGTGCATGAGTGCACTTCTCAACACTGCGGGTTCAGACAAAGGCGTGCTGAGGCACACAGACTGGAAACAACAACTCAGGAGGAAGACCTCAAGGTTGTTGAATACCTTAGAGGCATAGCTGTGTATCTGAGACACATTTGCAGACAGAATGATTGAGGATTCTGCAGGAGCTCTACCAGGTGGTCATTGAGCGTGAGCACGGGGTGCTGGAAGAAATAACTTGGCTGTGAGTTCGGAAAAGACCAGAATCACTGAGGATTCTGAGAGGCGCTGCCAAGTGGGCATCGAGCACAAGTGCAAGGAGTGAACAAGAGGAAAGAACTATGCTGTGAGTTCAAAGGAAACAAAATCACTGAGGATTCTGAGAGACTCTTCCATGTGGGCATCGAGCAAGCGCATAGGTGCATAGGAGAAGATACTTTGTCAGGAGGGCGTTGAGAAAGTGTGCAGACAGGCACAGATAAAAGAGAAGAGAACTCTTTGAGTTCTACTACTTAAAGGAAGAGTCCACTAAAGGACTTCACGGGTTTTTGAACACCCATAAGGACTCAGCGAGAGGGTCGCTTGAGCTGGAGGATAGCCAGGAGAGCATCCAGTTTATTCTTCATCTGAGGGAGAAGAAGGACAAAATCCCCTCAAGGGGTCTGAGTGATCGGGAAGGCTCAGGAGGGATAGCACCAGTGAGTGCATCTGAAGACTCTGCAAGGAGCGCAGAAGTGGGGAGAATCCTTTTGAGGAGTCGAGGATAAGGAGCTCAGTAAGGGCAGTGTTTTCATACGCGCAGGCGAAGCTCATAGTCGAGGAGTTCGCAGGGAAGAATAAGGAGAAAAGGTTGAGACCTTTGGCTTTTGGAAATTCTTCCAAGTTTAGGAAGAAAATACACAAGTTCAGGAGGATCAGTGTCAGCCGTCGTCAGATCGGGCGAAGAAAAGAAAAAAAAGAGATCTGGACCGTCGAATAATTCACGTCCAGCAGAGGAGTGTCAGAGGAAGCGCATAGAAGAGGAGGAGAGACAACCGTCAGATCTGTGAGAAATAGCATGGGAGTTAAATTATCGTGGATGGAGGAGCAATCCCGACAGCCATCGGGATATCGACCATCGCCTATTGGGAACTCGTGAGTTGGGGTTCCAAAATATTTCAACGGGACTCGCGAGTGTAGGAGACGCGAGGTCCCGACAACTATGTAAGAGGTGTGGGTCCTAGTGAAGCGAGCGAGTGGAGGACAGGTGGCATAAGCCATTGGAGTTTCGACATCTCGGGACTCGGAAGCCGAAGAGTTGAATGATTGACCCTACGAGTAGCGAGGTTGCGAGGAGGCAAAATCCGCGAGGGGCGAGATCGGGAGTTTGACGTTTCGGGCCGCGGAAGTTGACGTTGGAGTCACTGGACCTCGCGAGCGGTGAAGTCGTGAGAGGGCGAGGTCGCGAGGAAGAGACACCGGTGTTTCGCTGCATCGGGTCTCTGAGAGTTGGAAGGGCGGAGTCAAGAGTTTCGGCTCGTGAACTTGCGAAGTCGCGAAGAGGCGACAAGGACTTCGGGGTTAGGCCTTGGTTACAGCATTGTGGTCGCTGGGAAAAAGAAGGAGCTCATGCCTTGTGTTACGCAGGGGAGGTTCTGAAAGGACCTGGGGACTGGGTCAGATTTTGACAGAGATTCCAACGGAGAATCCGAAGGAGCCGTTTCGGATTAGTAGAGAGGATTTTTATTTTTTTTTGAACAATCATGTGTGAGCGAGGAGGTCGAGTGCATGTAGAAGGCCCTGAGGAGAGAAGGAGAGGACCTCTTTGCATCAAGTGGTATCAGAGCGAGAATCTGTTTGTGTATTGCAGACATAGGAAGAGAAAGAAGACAGAGTTACTGAGGACTCTGTAAGGACTTGCTTGCAGGCAGGCAGCAGTCCATAGACAATCAGTAGGACTGTGAGAGAATGATGAAGCTGGAACACTCAGGGATAGAGAGTGACAGTAGTAGATCTGTCAGAAAGGCAGACAGAGACAGAGAGATGGATACTGAAGGCCATAAACATGCTGAAAAGAAGAGCTCAAGGTTGATGAGTGTCGCAGAAATGGATAAAGAGCTCGCTGACATCAAGCAAGAGATGGATGAGCTTGAAATGAAGATGTGGAAAAATAAAAAGCCGAGATGGGTGCATGAATGGCCCATGAAGATGCCAAAGGTGAAATTGTCAGTTAAGGAGCTGA
>SNQJ01S0038126.1:17612-48088 GCA_010110895.2 Picea sitchensis | reverse complement strand
CGTAGGACCTATCCAGTGTTGGCTTGTTGATGTGTCTTGCTATTTTACCTTCATACATAGGCCTTCGGGTGCCCATAGCTCACAACACTTGTGGAAACTCCCTTCATGTTTGATATTTCCATGCAGTAAACAACTACATGCGACCACCTGTCCTTTTAATAGACATGACCCGCAATAACATGCTACCCATTGGATCAAACAATTTAGATTGATTGCGAACAATGGTCTGGGAATCTCCGTGGGTGAAAACATTATTGAACCACAACCCCTTCTACTCACTCCAAATAATAAATAGGATGACTCATGTCCTCTTGCAAGTGTCATCATTCATGTGGTAGCTTCTGATAGGCCCACCCTTGCTGGCAGGTCCCTCGACATGGCGTGCCCATGTGGCACGATAACTCAACAACCTGATGTACAACTATCCTCTGCACTTGGCCCTGTCCAGGAAACATGCATTCTCAACAAATCAAATGGATGGAAAACATGCCAATTAATGGCTTAGATCACAACAAACTCTCCAAACTGCATGTTGTTGACTTGGACACTAGGTTCGACAAATACGACGGTCCATATCCATCTCTTGTTGATCCAACAATTCCTTGTTTGGGTTCGCATTCACGGCCTTCCCGAACTTGAATGACTCACAAAAATTATTTGCAATCTATAACCTGCATCAACATGATACATGCAAGATATAATGGTTATAATTGAGCTAAATCAATGGACGAGATCCTTGCATTCTCCCCAAATCACACCATGGTTAACATATGCTCCAAAATTATGATTGATTCAATGGACATGATCCATTGTGATCTATGATCCAAATTCACTTGGGTTTCCCAAGCTAATCAAATCTTAAAGGAGCCCCCTGGCCCCGAATGACTTGACATTCATGATTTAAGCTATCAGACATCCCAAATCCTTTTGGACTAAAAAGGTGCATGGCCTTTAATTGGTCAGATGCAAATTCTTGGAAAGTGCAACCGCTTCCCGTTTTCCTTTTGAACGGATCCTTCTAATCAAAAAATTTCCAACATATCCAATGACTAACAATCTTCCAAATTAGTGGCTGAGATTTCATTGGATCCCTAATCTTGTGCGATCATTACTAAGCACAACAAAAAAGTCAAACATGTTCAATGCACTGGGTCCACGATGAAATGGATGACCCAGATATATTCAGGCTCAGAACAATGGAATATTGATGGTTATCTCCAGCTTGGTCTTGCACATTCGAATTCTTCCCATCAGAAACTCCACCCATGCCAATCTAATCGATCTTTTTGAAACCCGCATTCTAACCGACTTTAGGATTTTGTTGTTCATGCTATTCCTATTAGGATTGAGTTTATTCCATGACCTATGGTGCTTTCGACATTCAAATATCAATGAAGGGTCTAGATATATTCCCATTATCATATATATGGTCAAGATCCCTTTGATTTGTCACAAAGGGTTGTAGAGGAACACTTCTAGTTGAGCATGGTCCTTACCATGACTCATAAATTGAAACTTAGGGGTATAATTTCACTACCTAGGTGAATAGACTCTTATCATCCCATCTGTTGCTAATACAGATTCCATTCAAGGGTTTCAGGTCATCAACCTGCACACTTACCACAAAAGGTTAGCTCCTACCAACAACCCCCCAAAAATATCTAATATCCTGTAAACTTTCCATTTCAAAGAASAAAGAATTCATAGGGTTGCAAGCCCCAAAAATCATGCTACTCACACTTGAAAAATAAATGGGTATTCTCCCTTCTGAAAATGAGCTCAATAGATAAATAAATTCTAGTCTTAAAAAGTCATTCAATGTATGTAAATTTTCTCACAAAATCAGAGTGTAAACATTTACATTCATTAGATTTTTACAAAGAGCATTGAAAACACTTATATGCTTTCAAAATAAAATCCAACCAACCAACTGACTGTGGGTGAACAAWTTTCCACCCAACCATAGGCTTATATGCACTCGATATTTTCACTTTTTCCACTACTGTGGCAAGCGATAATACCACCAGGGAAAATCATTTAGTCTCATAGGAATTTGATAGTGTAAATGCCTCTCTCCTTCACATCAATTCCTGGAAAAATACATCTTTCCCTACCAATTCAGGGTCTCCACAAAAGCTTTAGATGCCTTCCCAACAGGTTTCGGTGCACCATGGAATGAAATCATTGTTGCTATAGTCTCTCAACTTCCTCCCTTTTCTCAGTGCCACTTCATTTCCCAACTATCCTAGCCAGTCTTCCATGATTCCATTCAATATTAGTGGTTGGTTGTTCAACTACCAATGCCTCTTCCATTAATTGATTTGCTTTGGAGCCAAGAAAAAGGGAAATAACAGATTATTGCCAAACATAAATAATTTAACATGGAGGATGGGGTTCTTGAGAATGATGAGCTCCCTATAGCCCCCCTCATTATTCCCTCTAGTGGTATCATGGCTAGTACTTAACATTCACCCATTATTTATCTTTTTGGATTTATATTACACATGTACATTCTTTACAAGCTATTGCATGGCAATATTATCTCCATGTTGAGATAAACCATTACTAATCATAATTAATTACAAATTAACCAGGGGGTTAAAAATGGGGTGTTACATCCCCTCCCCCTTAAAAGGTGCACCATCCTTAGTGTTCCTTTGGACCTCAACAATATTTTCCATGTATGCATCCTTCAACTCCTTCAACATATATCCTTTTCTTTAAAATCTATTTCATTTACAAACCTCTAGCATTTTAGCAACATGTCTAGAATAATTTTCAAACAATATGCACATTAAAACCAACTTTGATGCATACAATTTGTTGTTGTTCATAATTAAGGGGAAAACACACTTTTCATCATAGTAATTATCTATGCATTCATGGATCTGCATTCATATGGATTCCATGGTTAGATTTCAACTCAATGTTTATTTTCTTTGATATGCCCACCGTGCTCATGATCCTAGATGTCATGCCATTCCATTCAAGTATCTTCTTCCTTACAGTCACTCACCTTCCAGGATCAAATATCTCCTTCTCTTCTACAGAGTCCCTAAGGAATTCCATCTTGTCTATCAAGGATTTATATCATAGTAAAAGTATAGAGACTCATAGAGTCTTACAACCGAGGCGTCCATCTAGCTTTCTCTCTAACACAACACCATAATATCACAGGTGATCATGGCATGTCACAAGGTTCTCCTGTCATAACAATGGCCTCTTTCCATGCTTTCCTGTTCAACAACTATCGTCTATCCTTCTAGGAAAAAAATTCATATCACCTGCCTCACACACATACAACAACAGTGAGATATCATTGTATAAATTTCAATTAGAATTTTCTTCTCAAATCTTCTCCCCACATATTTCAAATTTCATTTATCAATATCAAGATTTGTTCCATATATGAACTTTGATTTTTCCACAAGCATGAGATTCCCTATCATAATATTTTGACTTTCCTTTCCCCACAGTAGGGATCAACCTCCCTTACGGACATACATTGTTTCCATATCCAGAACCATTCTTCTTGCAATTTTCAGTCTTCATTCATCCAAATAGATATGTTAGTATTCTATGCACAACACATTTGCAATGGCTCCCAATTGAGCTTAAAATTGTACATTTTAATAATCAATTCACTTCTATTCACTAGTCATATGATATAGGATGATAACATCATTCTTCATACATGCATTTATTTCAACATTCCAAGACGTTTTCAATGCAATCAAACTTCTCATGCAATTAAATAAATTTGCCAATGTTCATGGCCTCATTTGCACACAATGGCTCCTTGCATTGATTTTCAGATTACCGCATTTCTATGTCAAGCTCTCCACTATGGTGATTTGGAACTCATCCAACCTATGACCCCATGATTAGCCTTATAAACATTCATAGTTACAACATTAATGTGTTTCTTTCCCTGAGCTAATCATGGCCTCAAATCAACACACATGAAATTAAAAATTTCATATACATGCGTTTACACATTCATTATTTACTGTTAGCCAAGGTATTAATACTCATGGCTACTTTATTTACTCTCCCTACCACTTCCACAAATCTTTTGGGAGACATGAATGTCTCCCTTATACATTTGATAGTCCTATACATGCCCTTTCATACAAGAATACATTCCCTCAATGCATTTAGCACATGTTCTACTTATGAACATAGTTATTTACTCATTCATGATTAGCCAATTCAACATGGCATAACTACTTATACATTTATTATGAATATTTAAATCTATTTTATTTATCTACCAGAGGTTCTTTCCTTTGTCATACCCTGTCTGGGTATTAATGGCATACATGTAGTCAAATCAACATCCTATGCATATCAATACAATATGACAAATGCTTGAAGGAAGTTCTTACCCAATTCCTCCTAAGTTACATGCTACAAAGGTAGGATGATTCTTGTACTTGTCTAGCTAACAACAACCTTCCTGATATTGCCTTATATTATATGCTTCTTGGGGATTCTTAGTGTCCCTTTATCAATATTTTAATATCAACCTTCTTGTTTTTATCCTTTGCCTCATGTTGTCCACCATTAACAGTTGTCCCCTAAACAACTCCAATCTTTCCTACACACAAAAATTATAATTGAATTTATATAAGTTGTTATGTCAAATCAAAATTCATGTACCAAAGAATTTTAATCAACAATCATTACCATATATGTCCTAGCATATCTATATGCACTCCATCTCATTGTCTTCAATGTTTATCAATGCACTATAAAAGAAAAGCATTTCACTCTATTCGAATTTTACACTGTGATTAGCACTCTTATGTATGGAATATCTACATATATCCCTTCTCATTCAAACATTATAATTAAGCAACATGAGATAAATCAACGGATTTTCCCCTGATTCCTTTACATAGTATGGATTTTTAATCTTAGTTGAACTATTTCGAAGACCTCTCTACCATTTTCCTAACATTGCATTATCCACAAATAAATCACCCAAACATGATCATTTATTTATCTTTTCCTCCACCAGTTGTACTTGTTTCCTTGGAAACATATAACTTTGTTAAACAGTTAGAGTTTTAGAGTGAGTAACGGGTTCTCCATTTTCTCCTTCTTTGCTTCTACAACTGTCCCTTTTAGGACCTACCTACCCCATTTTACCTTGAGAAATCTCATTCAAGTTCATCTTGATGTTTCGTGATTTAGAGAATACTCCTAGTTTGAATGCAACAACAATATAATATATCAAATTTATTTGATGAATCAATTATAAATAAGTTTATTTTGCACATTCACCAAACAGAAACAAAATTACAAAGATTTTAGCATATGCATGTCTTCCAGACATGCATATTTTCCAAATGTAATCTAGGATTCTTATACACATAGGGTTTGCAACCCACTTCCTACTTTCCAGCAACCATTAATTTTATGGCTTTGTTCTCCTGACCAAATATTTACACAGTTCCTCCTTGTTGCATATCCATCATCACCTGAAATGACATCAACCCTAAGTTAGCATCATCTTTATCATTTCATTGATTTATCAAATTATCCATAAATAATATAGGCATGCATTCTTATTATGCATTCTAACCACACATTCATACATGTGCATCCATTCTATAAGATTTTATTCACATAATTATTTCATGCACTCACACATATGCACCAACATAGTGTGTGTGCATGTCTACAATTGGTACATTTCTATAATTTACACATGAACATTTATTTAAAATCATTTAAACTTATAATTATTCATAATCATTCACATGAAATTTCTAAATGAATAATCATCATCATATTTCCTTCATTCATAGCAACATAACACTCTTGCTCACTTTCTTTTTCATTATTTTACACACCTCTTTATGAGAAAAGGAGTACAACCCCCTCAAGATAGTATTTGAACCAAATCAATGAAACTCTTTGAAACAAAGTCAGTTATGTATCCATATCACTACTCAAAACCTGACAAGTACTATTCTTTCCTCACAATCCACTTATTCATTCCTACTTCTTCCCCTCCTCCTTCTTTATCTACTTCGTCTCCTCCTCCTCTTGCGATCGAGTCAGGCCCACTTTCCTCTGAGGCGTTGTCCTCCTCATTAGTCTCTTTTTTCATCGATTCCTTGTTTTTATTTTTCCTTTTCTCACTAGTCTATCCATCATGCTCTACCCGGGTGACCAAGGGACTTCCTATGATGTGAGGGTCAAAGAGTTCTGCATCATCGACCGATACGAGGAACTCCACCGGTCATTCCTTGGTAATATCCTCCATATATTCATCGATCATCTTATAGTAGGACTGCAATTTCTCCTTTCTCTCATCCCTGCGTATAGTGATATAAATGAAGTGTCGATTTGCATGGAACTTAGCTAACAATATATAATGGTGCAATGTTTGCAGATTCATGCATGGGAAAGACTCAATAGCAACCTTTAGCTGCTAATAATAGGAGTGGAACACTGCATTCGACTGCCACTATTTTGACATGTCATTCATGTACCATAGAGTGGAGAACTTCATCGCCAATGGATCCAAAGGTTCAATATTCGGGAAGGTAGCTCCTTCTGGCATTTCCCAGGCGACAAATGTGATCAACACCAGCAGTGAGCTGAAATTGAACTCGTATCCTTGATCCTATGCTTCACGGAAGTCCTTCTTGAGCTCATTGACGAGGTAGCTTGCTCAATTCATTTGCATCCCCTCCATGCATTTTCCTACGAAGTCTACCATGAACCCAGTGACCTACGTGGGGTAGTTCTTTCTGACAATATTTCCAGCTATAAATTGGCAAGTTAGGTGCATTGCACCATCCTGGATAGAGGCTACCTTGTAGACTCTCTTTCCCTTCTCAACTTTGTCGTATGCCTCCCTAATGCATTGTGCCAGGGAGCGATCTGAAGTCTTCCCTAGGTAGAACTACTAAGGGTCGGGTCCCTACATGCTCAGTCTTATGATTAGGTGGATCAATCACGGACCCACAGTAATAATCCTGTCGAGCCACAAGTATCCTCCTTGATAGAACGACAAGATGATTTTAATGCAATCATTAACCTCTTGATGTCAGTCGAAGTGAGGGATATTCATCATATTCAGTATCGTGGACTGCATGATATCCTTAATCCACAACTAGGAGACTATATGAGACTTATTCCTAGTCATCTTCATCAAATATATGTGAGGCGCGAGAATCACATAGTTCTTTCTGTCGCCAAGGTTGAAATTGTTGTTCTTCAAGGATGGGATCTGTCCCAACTGGATTTATTCTATGCGTATCCCCTTCAGAATGTACGCAGTGATCAATGTATACTCGAAGTCCCGTGGAATGATGTCATTCTTAACCGCATCAGCCAAAGGCAGGATGTAATCGGGTAAGATCGACGAGATTTGCTTCACGCTACCCAGATCATTGCGATGCTTACATCTCTTCTTAGTAGCAGGGTTAGTTCAGCCCAAACGTCATCCAATCAAGGGGGAAGCCTAGAGTACCCTGGTTGACGATGCCTTCACTCCCTCAGACATAGCTTTATCATCCATAAAATTCTTCAGAACTTCTTCGATGAATTTCTCCAGCTTGGTGTGCTCGAACGACATTCTCATTGTTGACAAATAAGATGGGGTAGGTAAGCGGATAGCAGGGTAAGAAACAAATGGCAATGTATGATATCACTGTTCGACACACACAATCACTTCTCTGTTAGACTATATAATCATAGGTTAAATAAGTAAGTGCCGTAACATATTCCTCCAACGGGCAGGAATGCCTCAATCAATATGAATCAGTCTAGTGGGGCACGGTCTCAACATCCCAAACACGGTCTAGTCCCCCATAAATGTGTTTCCTATCTGTTCAGATCATCTCTCTAATGATTGAGGTGCCTCCAATGGTCATATAGCTTCATCGAGGCGAAGTCCCATTACGCGTGGTTATGCTGTTCTGGCGAGGTTCAGAGCCTATAAGCCTGCCTCCTGCAAAGTCTTCTCTGGAACTTCCTGTAGTTTTTCTAACTTGGATTTCTTCTTACTGAGATTCCTTGCCTTCGTTCGTGTGATATGAGTCTCTAGATTCCTCATTCTATTCTTATTCTTATCTTCTCTTAGCATAGTAGCTTTGCGTTGCTAAGGAGATTTCAAAGGGTTCAAAGGTAATACCTCTTTTCTTATTATTTCCTCAGTGGATATACTTTCTTCTTGCAAGGATAAGTCCTTCACACCTTCTTGCACTCTTTCAACTTCGACATCTAATTCTCTTTCGTTCTACTAATTTGATTCAACTTCTCGTTCTTATATCAGTCGATCTATTCTTCTAGCTATGAAATCCCTTAGTTCTTTCTTTTTCTTTTCTGTAGCTTCTTCCTCTTCTTTCCTTCTGATCTGATCTTTCTCGATCAAAGTCATTCTTAACAAAAGAGGAAAAGGGGCATTGTTCTCAACAAACCTAATAACTTCAAATTCTTCTTGATTCGATGTTCTATGGTGTTGAATACATAGCCCACACTAAGAGGGGGGGGGTGAATTAGTGTGTGGACTATTTCTAACTTTTCTTCTTCTTACAAGTTAGCAGTTAAAACATATTTGAACAGATTAAGAACAATAAAATCATAATCACTATTGACATAGAAGATACCAGATGTTTGTATATAATTTATATGAATATATGTGAATATCATAATAAATATTTTCCCAACACCAACTAATTTGTTTCAACACCAACTAAAGTAAGGAGCACCAACCTCAGAGAGCACCAAATCTCAAGCAACACCCAGCTTGTTGCAATACACATCTTGCTAATAGAACACTGTCTATCCAACTAGAGTTCATTCAACTCCAGTAGAAGTGATCCATTATAGAATCAGTCTATCTCATGATCATAGGTATACCATAAATGCTCATCACCGCATTTCATCTTCTCTCTGAAATTCACGCCTTCTTTGCGTTATCTTTTCTCTGATATATTCAACCTTCTTCACTTCTACATATCTCTTATATTCACATGGACCTCAGGTCCTTATCTGCTTCATTCACTTCACAAGACACTATTTTTCCACAAGAATTGTTTCAAGTGAACCAATCATGCTTGTATTTATACTTGTTTATGCTCAAAACTTGTTTAAGTTATTGAGCCGACTTGTGCAACAAGTTCTAACTAACTTGTTCATTTACAATAACTTTTGGGACCACCAGAGATCATCAATATGGGTCTTCAACGTTACACATGGAATCCCCTTTCTTTTCACAAATCAATCAAACTCATGGATCGATTTACTTCATCTCTATGATAACATAAATAGGTACTTCCTTCAAACCATGTTCATATGATCATAGGCGTAGAACCAAGGGCTTATCAATTTAAGCGACGCATTAAATTCCCCTTTTAAATTTCTTTATCATATGACCAGCGACGGTGACCTCATGAGAGGTGATACGAGCTATTATCACATCAACGGTCACGATCCAATCTTCTGATGAGATGGACAACTGATGAAACTTCGGGACTTCTCCCTTCGGGTCTTCGTGGCTTCCAACCTTTCAAATCTCCGTAATACGATATCACCGAACAGATCGGGCGATTCACATTTATATCACGAAACCAGATCAATGGTCATGTATGATCCTTGGAACTATACTTAATTTCTTAATCCAAAAGCCATGACTTAATCAGGCGTTGAGATGGATGGCCACCTTTTACTCTGTGACTTCATCCATTTCCACTTACACTATCCTTCCATTGAAGTAGATCAACGGTCGAGAATTCTCTCGAAGTGATCTTCAGAATGAACATCTCGTGTCCACTTCAGGTCTTCGACATTCGGGGCTTCGGGACTTTGGGCAAGTGTTGGTGGTAAAAATCCCAAAGAAAAACTCCTGGAGTGACGTAACTTACTTGCTTCACTTGATGACATGTCACGAGTCGAGAAACTACCACGTGTCACTCAGATTCATGATTTTCATGTACCTGAAATGGTGATTTCAACTTGACACTTTTCGTTATCTGACTATGCCACGTGTCCTTACTGACATAGACTGTTGACGTGGTCTGCCACAGTTTCTTGCTGACGTCGAAGTATATCTCCCGATGTGACACATGTTCATCTCCTCTATCTAATGGTCAAGATAGTATCTGAAGGGTATCTCAGATTGACGACTGAGAGTGACTTCGGACCTTTATCCTTTGGGACTTCGAGACTTTTGACATTAGTTCATGGTAAAAATCTCGAAGAAAATCTCCCAGAGTGACGTAACTTTCTTACGTCACTTGTTGACATGGAATGAGCCAATTTCCTCTTTACACTTGTCATCATCTGATTATGCCATGTGTATTTTCTGACATGGTTTGTCACATGTCTTTGCTGACATTGTCTATTGATGTGGTCTTCTAACCAACAACCCTGATCCAATGGTCATCATATGTCCTCCAAATCCGATGGTTCTTATTCATTTTGGATTTCCAAGCTTCAAGTATTTCACATCTCAAACATTCTGGAGCGTAACCTCCTCGCAAATTTAGATATGAACTAAATGTTGTTCATCGATCATGAACTTAGATCGACGGCTCGATCTGTCAGCGATGAAACTCTTCTAGCTTATCCTGTCCTTCCACTTTGAAATGATCCGACGTATGATGATTCTCATTTAGGGAATTTCAAATCTCATACTTTCTGGAGAGTAACCTCCTCGCAACTTTAGACCCAAAGCAAATGTTGTTCGTTGATTAGGGTCTTAGATCAACAAATCGATATTTCTGCGATGCAGCGTTGCTAGATTATCCTATCCTTCCACTCGAAATTGATCCAACGGCTGATGGGAATTCGCATAATCAAATTCTCAATTGTTTTTCCCCACTTATCCTATCCTTCCACTCAAAAATGATCCAACAGTTGTAAATATTCTTGAAACAGATCCATGATCAAGGATGATTGTGGAACCACAACTTGTGAGTGATTTATCTCATCACCCAAACTTTGCAATTGGAAGTTGTGCATTGTTGGTGAGTCAACCAAAATCATCGATCATTGAAGCTATAAGATCAGACGGTCTTGACTAATTGTGGGATTGGTACAAGCATGATATTTAATTCTCCTTTCGATCTACACAATTCATCCCTGTCGTTGATCTGGAGATTGCACATCTGACGGTCATGACTTAATTTGACTTAAACTCATTGTTTGTTGGATCAAATGCAGTCATAGATCTTTGAAGCTATGAGATCTGATGATGAAGATAGATTGCAAGATTGTAATTGGCGAGTAGTTTAATTCTTCTTTCACTCCCCACAATTCATCCCTGCCATTCATCGGGCAATTGCACATCAACGGTCTCCACCATGGGCCATTATTCAATTTTGTGATGTCCTTGCAAACTACAACGTCTCCCACCTAAATCTCTTAGGAGATTAGTCCCAACAGTTGATGATCTTTATTGCTTTATGAAGAAGCGATGTGGAGTTCAAGGGGGGTGACCTAGTCCTCTTCTTAGCATTAATCTAGAGAGTAAATTTTTAATCTGATATTGTAAATACTTCTATTAGTGCACCCTTATTCAACTAAAGGAGGGTGTTGGATTTTTGTGTGAAATATGTACATATGGCCACAACTCATTCATATGTAACATTATGTACTTGTAATTATGGATGTGGTCGTATTTTATTTAGTTTATTGTATACTAGTCTTATGTCTAAGGTTGGCCTAGTCAAACTTGATATGTCTGTTAACCCCTTAGGTGTGCCCTGTTTGGAGTGACCCATAACCCCTCTTGGGTGGATGCCTCACTTGAGTTGTGTGTAAATAGACAACTCAAACTCTTATTCATATCGTCTCATTTTGTGATCTTATTGATCTAAAATACAAAGTGGAATAAGTCTTCAAATACTTAATTTAGCACTGTGTCTTTTGATTGGCATGTTTCCAGGTACGTTTGTGCATTTTTATATTTTAGCACTTGTCTTGGTTAGGATCTTCTTTGACACGTGATAAGGATTAAAATATATTTTATAAAATGTGAAATCCTTTAAAAATTAACAACTTCAATCATAACAATAGTAAATTATTTGACTTGAATTTAACCTCGGTAAAGAGAATAACAACATTCCTCCGAATCATTTAAGTTGACCTATTAATGCTCTTATTACACTTTTTTTTTTTTTGAAACAAATTATACAATTTGAAATGAAAAATATATTATTTGTAATCCCCTAACAATATTTTATATTTTTCAAATCATTGGTTAATATTAAATATGACTCTTTAATATATTTCTCATTTTATAATATGTTTATTATAATTAAATAATATATCTTTTATCAAAAATATTCAATATTAATTCTCCACATTAAAATTAATGCAATTTGTAAATGATACAATCAATAATCTTGAAATGCATTGTTTTTACCATTATTTCACATGCATCTAGATATGATACATTGAATTTATGTACAATAAATATGGTAGCATACATTGAATTTATGTACAATAGTTATGGTATATTGATTTCAATATATTGTTATTAATACTTTTCAATTAAAATAGATTTAATGTATCTATTTAATAATGATTTAATAATGATGCAATCTAAATGTGTAAGGTTGAATTACTCACCAACTTTGATCCATTTTAAAGGTGGAATCAGAGATATCACATTAAAGATGGAATCAATAAAGTAACGAGAGATATCACATTAAAAATGAAATCAATAAAGTAATTAAAGATATCACATTCTAATGTTGTAACAAACTTTCCTCTAGAAATCTAAATGATCGAAGTTCTGATCAATCTAGAAGTGTTATTCAATTTTTGACAATAGATATTAGTTCAAATTAAACAAAACATCTAAAATACATTCCACCCATACACACAACACGTGAATCATTGTAAAACTCTAATCATACTTGAAATTCCTTATTTCTTATCTAATTTGAAAAAGGACCATTATATTAGAAGATTAACTTACCCTATAATACTAATATTAACACCTGAATAAATTTAATTCATAACACACATTAACACCCACAAATTTAATTCGTGATGTTTCTTAATTCAATCTTTAAAATAGATAAAACTTAATAAGTAAAATAACCTCACAAATATTCTATCCTATTTTAGATATAAAATAATATATTTAATATCAGCAATATTTATGCTAAAATTTATTTTTTCTTCAAGAAGTGATAATCCATCAGTCCTCTTGTTTGATCATTTGTATAATAATGTATTATTATAACAATCCATCAACTCTTCTTGTTTTTCACTCTTCGTTTACCATTTCATTGAATGTAGACATTGCACTTTCTATATTTACCTAAAAAGAATGTACCTAAAAAGAATGTCCGAAGATGTCAACTTTATGACTGTCGCTGCAAATATAATTTGATATAAGATATTTTTAGATTCCGCGCATGTGCCATTATGGGGAAATTGACATTAGGAAGAGTGAATGTAGACCCATGACAATTCCCTTTACGGTTTCCTAAAGGGACTACATTGAGAAAACATTTAGCATTTGTAAATTATCATCTTGCTTCTTGTTGTAGATATATTTTCTAGACTTCCAAAGGCATTGCTTGGTATCATCCTTTCTAAAATTTCAATCAGGGAGGCTATGAGATTCTCTATTCTATTGAAGAGATGGAAATTCCTTTACACTCAAATTATGTAACTCACCCTCACCCCTCTTCCTTTCTCTCCTTGTGGGAAGTGTCAACCCAGATTTAGGTCTACTCTCTTTGGAAATGGTGGAGAAAACAACCTTCAACCTTTTTCTATTGTATTCGTCAGATATGGAGGCTTTTCATTTAGTCATTTGCATTTCCGAATTTGTCTTCGTTGAAAGTAGCAAATGGAATTTTACTTGTCAAAGCATATGGAAATGGGTGTGGTATGGAACCTCTAAAAATGTTCAAATATTGATTGTCTGTGGTTCCACTTTAATATCCCCAATAAAGAAAATCCTACCTTCTTTCCTTTTCTATTCTACTCATCTCATTACACTCACACTCTACAATTACATTCTCACCCCTATTCCAATTCATTTCTCTGGATTCAACCATCTTGTGACTTGCTCCTTCATGGGAATGGAGTTTAAAGATGACTCTTTATCCTTCTTTATCTCTCATACCTCATTTCTTGAGAATCTTAGTATATTCTACTACATTGGCCTAATGAATTCCCTTATCTCTACTATGAACCTTAAACATGAAATGAAGCAAAGGTACAAAGTACACTTCCTACAATAATCTATGAAAGAAGAAAGTGTATAAACTAAAAATGAAACAATTGCATCAAAGAAATAAACAACAAACTATATGCAAAAGGATTTCCTAGAGAAAACCCTTCTTGAAGAAAAAAATCCACACTCTAAAGCAAATCCAATGTATTATTCGACAACTAAAACTAATTACAATACAGAGTCTATATGCTCTCAACTAGAGTGTTATGCAATAGAATAATTCTACAGAAAAATTGACATCATAATAGTAAGATAAAACTTACTCTTTAATTTCTCCAACCAGGTAATCTGGGAAATAAATAGGTTTAAATAAAACCATAAATCAATTATAGTTTCTTCATTTCTACTTTCTAGAAACCACCAACAGGTTATTCCTTGCCATTTCTATACTCCACTACAACACTATTATTCTCCTCGCCACTACAACACTGCAATGTTCTTTGCTTCACTACAACACTGCAAGTATTCTCTGCTCAACTACAACAATTCATTTATTCTCTACTCCATTACAACAATGCAATATTCTCTCAACTACCAAGACACCGGAATATTCTCTACTCCACTAACATTGTTAGTTGTATGACACCTACAATAGAGTCCCACTTTTTTGTATGCTAACATATACCTTGTAAGGGTACAAGGTAGAATTCATCATACTGCAAGCTAATTTCTAGGGCCCACAAGACCCATAGACTCACATAAACACATCAACTTACCCGTGCTCATTGGTCTGGTCAACGCATCTGCAACATTGTGCAAGTTGCTAACTTTGTCTAGTATCACCTTTCCATTGTATACCATGTACAGAAAAATGAATGATGAGAGAGATATATATATATATATATATATATATATATATATATATATATATATATATATATATATATATATATATATATTCTTGTCTTGACATGAAAGTTTGGTTCTGGCTAGAACATGGCAATCATACTATCACATTGAATTGTAATAGTTTTTTTGACTTAGCCCTACTTCTTAACATAGTTTCATAAGTCAAATGGCCTCCTTAAAATCATTAGTAGATTCCATATACTCTTCCTCTATAGTCGAAAAAGAGACTGAGGATTGTCGCATTTCTGCTAATCCAACTCACTACTCCACCAAACAACTAAAACATGTAACCACCTATAGATCTCCTTCTATCTGCATCCTTTGCCCAATCACAATCAACATAAATCTATATATCCATTGAATATGGATCCCCTAAAACATCAATAATATGATAGAAAAAGGAATGTTCCGAAGTACCAGAATATGTAAACACCCTCTTCACTACAATCCATTGTTCACATCCAAGATTAGCCATGAATCAACTAAAGACTCCCACCTCCTCTTGGGCAATGTCTATTCTAGGACAAACCATAACATACATCAAACTACAAATTTCACTAGCATAAAGAACATAAGCCATATCATCCATCTCTTTGTGGGTGTTGTAGGACACTGCTCAACTGAAAGCTTACTTCCCATGGAAATTAGAACATAAGTTCAATGGTTTGTAAGCTACAATATGAAAGTAACTTAGAAAATAATAAAGCCATATACTTACTCTAGCTCAACCAAAGCCTTTTATGTGCTCTATCTCTCTTGATATCCATTCCTAAGATATATATTTTCAAACCCCAAGTCCATCATATCAAGTTTTGTTGAAAGACGAGACTTTAAATGACAAATCACATCCTTACTATTACTAAAGAATAACATATCATCTATATATAGAGTGATAATAAGGAAATGATCACCATCTTCTTTGTAATACACACAATGATCTAATTTAGATCTCATAAATCCAAATCTCAATACAAAGGGAGTCAAATTTTAACCACGATGGAGAGATTGTTTGGAGATATACATATTTTTTTGACTTGTAAACCAATGACTCTTTCCATTTTTCAACATAGTTCTTTAGTTTTGTCATATAGATATCCTCCTTCAGTCACCATGTATAATTACATCTATCCGCTCTTAGATCTCTAAATAAAGAATTATCGCTACATATAATAAGAACCTAATAGATGTTAAATCCAAAACAAATATATCACCAAATTCCCATTCCCTCAACTTTGGAATATCCTTTTGCAACAAACCTTGCCTTATGATTTTCAGCATTACCATTTAAATTGATTCTTCCTTGAACACCCATTTACATCCAATGGGTTTTCATCCATCAAGATATAAGACTAAGTCCCATGTATCATTATTTCAAAGTGTCATTTTCTCATCCATGGCCAATATCTAGGACTCCTTATCTTCCATCTCCATTATTACCTCTTTCATTTTTTCTAGGCCCATAGTTGTTAGTAGATACAAATAAAATATACATATAAAATCAGAGGGACCATATACTCTAATTCCACCTCTTCTTCCTAATGGGACTCCTTAAAGTTTGAGGTGGAAATTTCTTCCTCCTCTTCTAAGTTCTCTGAACCCTCCTCTCAGGGTCCACTGCGAACTTCTTGTTCATTTTCTGGTTCAAATTTCTCAATCTTGGGTGGTAGCGTTGAACCACTAACCTCTTCTCTCATCCTCTTCTAGCCACACTAATCGTGGAGAAGAATTTAACTTCTTATGAAATAAAATTGGTTCTACAAAATGTGTAACCAACCCTTTAACCCTTCCTTAGGTTGGTGGGGTGTCAAAATTTTCTCTTTCAATGTTCAAAATTCTCTTCCAATCCATAGCTCTAAAGTTAATTCTAAGTCCATAAACTAGTTCTTCTCTTCAAGAGATTTTCAATGGTTGTACTCGCACCCAAATACGAGCTATGGTTAGAAAGTTATGGCTTTTCAAATTGTTTGTGAATTTCCTTTTGATGAAATCATCCTCTTCTCCAAGCCTCGACGTGAATCCATGCCACGTGTTTCATCCTACGTCATCATTCCATTCAGCATGCGTAGGACCTATCCAGTGTTGGCTTGTTGATGTGTCTTGCTATTTTACCTTCATACATAGGCCTTCGGGTGCCCATAGCTCACAACACTTGTGGAAACTCCCTTCATGTTTGATATTTCCATGCAGTAAACAACTACATGCGACCACCTGTCCTTTTAATAGACATGACCCGCAATAACATGCTACCCATTGGATCAAACAATTTAGATTGATTGCGAACAATGGTCTGGGAATCTCCGTGGGTGAAAACATTATTGAACCACAACCCCTTCAACTCACTCCAAATAATAAATAGGATGACTCATGTCCTCTTAAGTGTCACTATTCATGAAGCCTGAGGCTCCACCTCTTTTGTCGGCAGGTCCTTTCGACATGAGTGCGCCTATGGGTAATGAGCAATTAACAACTCCTGGAGCGTGGCAACTATCCTTTGCACTTGGCCCTGTCCAGGAAACATGCATTCTCAACAAATCAAATGGATGGAAAACATGCCAATTAATGGCTTAGATCACAACAAACTCTCCAAACTGCATGTTGTTGACTTGGACACTAGGTTCGACAAATACGACGGTCCATATCCATCTCTTGTTGATCCAATACCCCTTTGTTTGGGTTCGTGATTCACGGCCTTCCCGAACTTGAATGACTCACAAAAATTATTTGCAATCTATAACCTGCATCAACTTGATACATGCAAGATATAATGGTTATAATTGAGCTAAATCAATGGACGAGATCCTTGCATTCTCCCCAAATCACACCATGGTTAACATATGCTCCAAAATTATGATTGATTCAATGGACATGATCCATTGTGATCTATGATATATATTCACTTGGGTTTCCCAAGATACTCAAATCTTAAAGGATCCCCCCTGGCCCCGACTGACTTGACATTCATGATTTAATCAATCAGACATCCCAAATCCTTTTGGACTAAAAAAGGTGCATGGCCTTTAATTGGTCAGATGCAAATTCTTGGAAGTGTAAACTACTTCCCGCTTTCCTTTGAAATCCTTCTAATCAAAAAATTTTAACATATCCAATGACTAACAACTTCCAAATTAGTGGTCGAGATTTCATTACATCCCTAATCTTGTGCTACCGCTACTAAGCACAAAAAGTCAAACATGTTCAATGCACTGGGTCCACGATGAAATGGATGACCCAGATATATTCAGGCTCAGAACAATGGAATATTGATGGTTATCTCCAGCTTGGTCTTGCACATTCGAATTCTTCCCATCAGAAACTCCACCCATGCCAATCTAATCGATCTTTTTGAAACCCGCATTCTGACCGACTTTAGGATTTTGTTGTTCATGCTATTCCTATTAGGATTGAGTTTATTCCATGACCTATGGTGCTTTCGACATTCAAATATCAATGAAGGGTCTAGATATATTCCCATTATCATATATATGGTCAAGATCCCTTTGATTTGTCACAAAGGGTTGTAGAGGAACACTTCTAGTTGAGCATGGTCCTTACCATGACTCATAAATTGAAACTTAGGGGTATAATTTCACTACCTAGGTGAATAGACTCTTATCATCCCATCTGCTTCTAATACAGATTCCATTCAAAGGTTTCAGCCTACCAACCCAAGACACCCTACCAATAAAAGGTTAGTCTACCAACAACCCCCAAAATATTCAATATCCTCGTTAAACTTTCCATTTCAAAGAAGAAAGAATTCATAGGGTTGCAAGCTCCAAAAATCATGCTACTCACACTTGAAAAATAAATGGGTATTCTCCCTTCTGAAAATGAGCTCAATAGATAAATAAATTCTAGTCTTAAAAAGTCATTCAATGTATGTAAATTTTCTCACAAAATCAGAGTGTAAACATTTACATTCATTAGATTTTTACAAAGAGCATTGAAAACACTTATATGCTTCTCAAAAACAAAATCCAACCAACCAACTGACTGTGGGAGTTCAATATACTTTGGAATGCGCTTTTCCTTATGAGCTTTGATCTTCATATTGTTCACTCCTCCTGTTCACTCCTCCTCTTGAGCTTGTGCTTTCGATCTATGAATTTTGTTTGACATCTTCTTCTAACTGATATACTAGTGACATCAATGAAAATCTCATCTCTGGTAGTTCATCATTAACAACATATCATCACATCGACTATTGACATCAATGACAATATGTCCAACACATGGATGATAACAGGTACCTTGGTAATTCTTCCACATAGGGTTATCATATTTCCTTTGAACAAGCCTATCCTTCCCAGTGAAGGTACCGTAGTAGGCTTTCCCAAAATTTCCCAAGTGCTTTCTGTCATAATATTCACTGGTGTCTCTTCATCCAAGACACAGTCTATGTTGAAGTATCCTATTCTTGTACTGATGCATTGTTTTTCTTTCAATATCTCTGATAAACTGACATCCTTCTGATTATCCACTACTTATTTTAACTGTACTAACATAGTGTGAGATTTCTCTGATTCTTTCTCTAACACGCTCTTATTCTCTTGACTCGTATTCATTTGTTCTACTTTACCAATCATCCTTGGGAAATCCTCAACTTCATGACCAACAATTTTACAAAAAAGACAAATAGGACCTGCACCAGGACATTCCTTAGCAAGATGTATCGGTCTTTTGCAGTTATAACATAGTGTCAATCCTCTCTTTCTCTTAAGAGTTCCCCAACCTCTCTTGTACTGAGAACTGGGATCACAATGCTGGACCTACAATCTGCAAAAATTCTTTCTAGGCTCCTGCATCCACTTATTAGTCCAAAAATCCTTTCTATGCATAAGAATAACAAATCTTTCTCTATTTCTATCAAATTTTTTCTAATCAACTATTTCTTCTACCTGTATCCTAGCTTTCATACTAGAACATATTCTATTAAACATTCCTAGATTCATACTTTYRAAATAAAAAATTCCACTTATCTTACTCTTATCAAATCGTAAAGCTTTACCTCTTTCAAGATCTTAGCTCTTTTCTTCATATCGGGTTTCTTTCTTAGCACAGAGCTTCGCAAGTCAAGTAGAATATTGCACACTGCAGTAGCAGATCTACGCACCCCAAAATCAGGTCAAGGCACAGAGCCTTACATACATGTTCTGTTGCACAAAGCAACTTAGAACTACTTGCCTCTTGCACTTAGCTATTGACTTAGCACATAGCTACTTACACCACTTACTCTACATTACATTCCTTCTTATTTATACTTTTACATTTACAAAAAGGCCTAAACATGGGTAAACCCATGGGCTGACATCCCATAACCCATCACATAAACCCTAATGAACCCCATGCTAGGTCCACAAGCCTGCAAAATAAGTGATATCCCATGATCTCATCTCCTCTTGGGCGCTCCATCTTCAACTGTTGCGTCGAAGTCCCAAAAGTGGTCAATCCTGACCAATGTTTCCTCAAAACTTAATCGAGGGAAAACAATGTGTCATGTCCTTTCAACCTAGTGACACCATGTTTCACCTTATTCTCCTCATCAACATCTTCATAGTCGAAATACTTGTCCATTTCTCACATCCAATCAAGAAGTTCTTCAGTGTCTAGATTACCTTCATACATTGGGATTTCTATCTTCAATCTAGCTCCCAATTTGACAACCACTTTTAGCAAGCGTTCTTCTGCAGTATCTTCAGCTATAACTTCTTCAACTTCCACTTCTTCAATCTCTGCATTGTTGGTGTCTCCAACATCAGGTGCTCTTCGTTGTGTTGTTTCCATGGCATCCAACCTTTCTCTCAGCTCTCTCATCTCCCTTTCCATAGCTCTATTTTCTACGGGTGGCTTTACACGTCTTCTAGGAGCCATTGTACTGATGTTCCTGACACCACTCAACGATATCAGTATACTTATTCTTCGACATAAATCAATTATGAATCTGCACTATTACCACTCTGGCACATACCCCCTTCCCTCCTTGGGACTATGCGACCTCCCGGTCTTGGATCTTCAAACTTCTGAGTCGAATTGACTCTTTGGGCCTTCAATAAATCCTGAATGATCGACACATAGGTCCATTTTGTGCTACCTGTAAGGTCAAACTACCTGTTCTTTTTTGCTCTGAAGCTCTTCGAATGTTAGCCCCACGCTAGTATGTTTCTCCTAAGTGACCATGGACTATGACCGTGGCCCAACCCTTCATGATTTTGGGCTTCGGAAATATCATGAGCTCTTCCTTCATCTCTTCCCAAAGCGCTCTCCTCCGGATTTTGATATTTATGCCACGTGTCTCCTTGTATCTGACGATTCTTGTTCTCCTTATGCACAAACCTCCAAAATTTCAACTTCTGGATTCCCAATCTACTGCCACATGTCCTCTATGCAACCAACGGTTGAGATTACTTCACGAATCCACGATTTTGCGACTCTTCTCTTACAACACCTCCAACTTCCGAACCACGAAGTTTAAAAAAACCTTACATCTAATCTCCACGTATTTTTCCTAGATCTGATGGTATGGAACAATCCACCTCCCTTCAAACTGGATCTCATTCATAGAATTTTGGAAACTTCAAAGGATTCTCCATGTTGAATATCTCTCACCACTCTCCCTCTTGAGATTTTCTTCCCTCAACTTTCTTCGTTCTTCAGGAATTTTTCTTCGACACTTGGTCGAAAATTCATCCCGTTCACACCTTGCAATAGGTTCTCCTCTGAGCTCCAGTCACTCTGTAGGCGACTTCAACTATTCCTCCTTAACTTCTGAGTCAAAAGACTCGATCGTGCACTCCTTGTAGATAAACTCTCTCATATTACTTTTCTAGAGCTTTATGAATCCAAATGGACTCAGTCACACACACCTTGTGGATGGTTTGCACTCCTTGCACATACAAGTTCATGTTATCCCTTCTGAGCTGTGAGTCGAGATAGACTTTGTACGCACACTTGCAGACACTATGCACACCTTTCACTCTCCCGTAAAAGAGAAACAATTGAACTTCTTCAATATTCACAACGAATCATACATCTAGCCATGTAAATGTATTCATAGATTCAAGAAAAAGAAATAACAGAATTTCAACTAAGCAAAGAGTCTACCATTCATTCCTCTAGATAGACACAACAACAACATACATTTGGGACACCACTCCTCTGTTATATTAATTCAACAGTTACATACATGGATTCATACACTGTTCTTCGACACTCTACATCTTATACAATAGGTTCAATATCTCCTCACAGCTAGAGGGCCAACAACAACTACTACAATGGAAATCTACACAATAGACTCAACCTCTTATGGGAAACAATACAAAGCTTTATACAAGAGAGCTCTTCAAGTTCTTTCCCTCCAACTACTCTAGGCTATCCTATTGGAATAAAATCTTTCAACTACTTAACATTTATTACAATAAATATTCGAGTCAAATAGATAAGAGAGAGAACCCCAGATCTATATTGCAATATTTAACCTTAAAACAAAATGCATTCCCTCATCGATCTCATGCGATGACTCAGCCTCCAAACATTAAATATGTTCATAAATAAAAATCTTTTCTAGATATCACATTAATATACCAACTTCGGAATAGAAAAATACTTCAGAATATGCGCTAGTGCGTCCAACTATCCTCCACACGGGCTTTGCTAGCGATGCTCCTGCATCGAAAAGAGACATGAGTCTCATAAGATAATTTGGTTGCAGGAATCATATGAGAGTACATGAATCCAACTTGAGCTAAGAATATATGATCTTGATGTTGGGAGGGAATCTGATAAACCTAAATAAGGCCTGGCATGGAGAGTGTGATGAAATATTTACCAAGAGTGGTGAGAAGGAGAGTAACCTTTATACACCAATATTCCTGAGAAATTGAGAGAGAGATTCCCTACTGGTATCATGGCTTGGAACAGGGGTGGCCAAAGTTTAGAGTGTAAGTGCATATGAGCCTATGGTTGGGTGGAAAGATGTACACCCACAGTTATTTGGTTGACAACAACTTGTAACATATAAGTATCTATATACTCTATGTAATTTAAATTGAAATAAAGTGTTGATGTTTGTAATTTGTATTGTATATGTGTATGCATGGTTAACAAGCTTCCTATGTGTACAACATGATATATTTTGTAGTGTGTCGCCTGTGAAAGGATTCCAAACAGATAAATTAAGAGATGAATGATAAATTTCAAGAGAAATGAAGTGATATAACTGTCCTTTAGAGGGGTTAACGAATTAAATGTGATAATATATCGAGGGAGGCCAAGAAAGGCCAATAAACTTCAAATACCCTTAAGCGATTAAGTCCTGATTTAGGATATCACTTTGAAGAAACCCCTGTGTGGGTTATGGAACCTTAAACCTTGTACCACAAGGATTCACCTTGTTGACCAATATCTTATCACGTTCATTCATAAATGTTTTTTTTTAATTGTGAAAAATAGAGCCAATATATTGTAGGTATTGGGGGGGATGTGGGTATCAGGGGGTTTATAGGTATTGGGGGGTGTAAAAAGGGGTATTTAGTAAAAATAGGGGTTTATTTTATTGGAAAGATGTATTAGGTGGGGGGTTCAACAAAACTATTTTTGGAGGTATTTAACCATATCGAATGAAAATAGGGGTATTCTTTAATATCCCATGAACGTAGGTGCTATGTCACAGGTTCACTAAGTGAAGGTCCCATGCCATGTACAAACCTCTATGTTTTAGGGTAAATTCACATTTGATGTAAATCTCCATCCAAGTGATGAAGAGGAAATACATTAGTCAATTGGGAAGTAGGCTACAGAGTTCCTAAAGGCCTGGTAAACTTTAGGAAGAACTTAGATGAATTGATGATAATTTAAGTTCAAGGTCGAACTGGGTTCCTACAAGAATAATGTGTTCTTGATTTGGGGGGATCTATAGTCATTGGATCAACATCATGAGTAGATCCTGGTCCTTTGCTAGATGGGCATCGTCAACTGAAGAATGATCCCTTGAATAGATCAAGAGTTGGGGTCGAGAAGTTTCGACGATGACGATAATGAAAAAACTTGAGAGGAAACATACTCCTCCATCCCAAGGCTCTAATTTATACTCCTTTTTGATAATTGGAGTTGTTAAGGACAAGATATAGGAGGTTGGGAACCTGAGGGACCTGTCAACTCCGCTAGAAAAGTTAGAATTATTATTTTTTTGAGCCAAATTAACATGTATGTAGGTTTCTTACTAGCAACAAGCATATGTACGCGGGATGCTTTAAGTATAGTCATGTACATAAAAAAAGATGGCTTTTTTTTAATTATTTTGAAGGAGGAAAAGGGGGAAAATGGTCCTGCAAGCAGAGAGAGGGATGCAACTCAGGACAATAAGTCATCATAAGCATATGTGGTGTCAAATGACATTATAACAATAACTTTTCTTCTATCACTCCTTCTAGAGCCATTTTGTTGATAGGGGAAAAATTCCCGACCTCAACATGAGGGAGAATTGCTCGATGGAAGGTCCCAAATTAGACTCACTCTCATTTGAATATCAACCTCCACCAATATATCGTCATGTCTTACACTAACTAAATTAATTTCTCTCGGTATAGATATTTTCCATCAAAGATAGGATAAATTCTAAATGCATATTTGTTCTAATATACAACTATGATCTTATTTTTGAATAGAAGATACATCCCTATCTAATAGTAGCAGATCAATTATAGGTCTATAACTTAATGTAGAAAATAGAACTAGTTCCAATTTTACAAAATCAAATCATATTACATACTTGTTTGCATATAGATATTCATAAGCCTGTTCCTATAATTGAATTCATAATTCATTTCTAATCATTTCATATAGCTGAAAATTGACAAGAATGACAAACTGAAACATTTTCATAAAACAATCAACAACAATGCACTATTGAATAAATGAACCATGAAGGTGCTTGTTATTATCCTCCCTCGAAGAAATAATTCATTTTCTGGAATACAACAACAAGCATAGATCTTTCTTATCTTCCTTTAAGTCTGACAAATAATTATACAATACCCAAATTTGGCTTTCCACACCCCTACCCCCCACCTTTCTCTATTACATTGTATTTCCTATATACCTGAGGGTGGACCATTCGACTTCCTGATTACATGAATATTCACTTACAACTTCCCTACCCTTCCCATTCCCATTACATTTGGATTTTTTGAAGCCATAATAAATGATTACATAATATTTCTTCCTACTATGGTGCTCCTCAGGAAGGTGAGAAACTCTAAATATTTGTGGGTGAAGGGATTTTCCCCTAAAATTTGGTCTAGATGATGGCCAACTACTGGTGAACCTAGTCATTGACTGAGGACCTATGATGAGGGTTCAAGGGAACTAGTTGACTGAGAAGAAGATGAAATCCTTCTCCCTAGCCTTACCCTTTTGGAAACATGAATAAATGTTGAACTCTAAATGCCCATTCAATTCGTGCAGAAAGGTTCCAACATGGCTATTCATTTTGATCTAGAAAATTGTTAGATCAAACTCTATATTACTGCCATCTCTCGATCCACACCTTTCTTTATCTGGTGGCAAGTACTATGTTTCTTGAAAAAACAAGTGAAGTTCCTCGTTGGATCAACATTGTTGAATCTTGACTATTCCTTTAAGAAGAAATAACCTGATGAAGGAATGTGTTATCCCTACTTTCACAACTAATATAGATTTATCTCTTCCCATCTCTTTTCCAAACAAAGGTGTTCTCTCTATTCCCTGCTTCTTTTTATAACATTTCGAGTGGTCCCTACTGAGGAATGATAATGAGGAAAAAACATTGTTAACATTGTCTTGCTTGAATCTTCCCATTTATAATAGGCTTCATCATCCTTAATCACTCGGTACTCGTATGATCTCATATAAGTCGATGATTTGTGTTTCCTATCTGTCATGCTAATTTTCCCATGTCTTTCAATACTTGTAGCCTGTATTATTTGTATAAGTAGGGATATGGCCATAGTTTGTTTAAATCCTGAGCATGATGATCAAAATATGTTTTCTTCATTAGTATTTCAGTACTTGAAAATCCAAAGAAGTTATTAGTCATCATACAATAATAACTAATTCGACCTAAATTTGTCCTCTGCATATCTAAAATTCCTTGTACTTCACTACAATTTGTCTATTTTATAGGGATCTTGTATGTGTGATAGGTCAGGTTGGGTGATAAGCATATAGGATAAATCTTGTCATTCATCAACAATATGCAAGTTGGCGTCCTGCATCTTTGTGAGTGGTTTTGAAGGGACAAAAGCAAGTTGATGGATAGGGAACCATGGGTTATGTGTGGGATATTCATTCGATGAATTTGTAGGCCACAGGGTTTCATCATTACATGATTTTAGGTGTCAATGTTTTATGCCAGGAAAATCACACAAGTGGTTTCCTATGAAGATTATTCCAAACTGGTCTAGGCATGTGGTTTGTCATTTTGTTGATGAGTCTTTGAAAAGAACATTATCACAAGGTTTTTCTCGCAATGCGATCTTGGGAAGATTTTGTGGTGCCCTAGGGTCATTGATTCATGGTGCAAAGATTCAGTAGGTTTTTGGGATGTGACTGAATTTGTAATGAATAAGTCTACATCTTTGAATATTGTGAAGGGTTGAGTGAATCTGCGATGGTGGGGCCCATGGGGAAAGTCATGTGGCATGTGGGGTCGTGGGTCTTCATAACCTCATGGTTTAGGCTTCTTTGGATTTTTCATTAAAGCATGCATGAGCATGTTCTCATGATAATGTTCATGTCTATGCAGATCGCGATGACTTAAATGTGAAGATAATATAGAGTCTTAGCAAACAGTCACATTACCGTAGGCATGAACTAATAGAAATAATTTAAATTAATATCCTTTTTGATGGTCCCCTTGAGTCCGTGGGAGGACTCGTGTATTGTTGGTTCGTGTAATTATGTTCCTTAGTGGGTGCTCTTGTTGTTATTTAGTCTACGAGATTTACTCCTTTGTGTTTAGTTAGCAATGTCTTTTTTTTGTTATTTTGAAATCAAGTGCATCGTGTTACTTGAGAAGAAAGGGGGGTCTTTTTATCCTGCAAATTTATAGGAAAACATGATCACATCTATTATACAAGTAGAAATAATTCCCATCTATTTTCAATCCAATTGATCTTACTGAAGCCTGCTCATCAAAATAGACTCCCATCGGTATGTCACATGGAAGTCTTTTTTCCCTCTTCACGTTAATTAGAAACTTGAGAGAGTATAACCCTGACCTCTTTTAGAGTTGGCCATGTAAAATGTAATGATTTTTTGGATATGTTGTGCAGGTCATGAGTGATAAAAACCTGTTTGATAAATTCAATCCATCCTGCATGTTTGGCGAGGTTGGGTTGGAAAGAGAGATTTCTGAATAAAGCTCCCCCGCCCCCCATTTATCTGTTAATATATCATCAAGAGTACCATATATTGAGTAGATGATATATATGATTGTCATGATTAGATATGCATAGGGTAGTGAGAATCGATTGTATTAAAGGTGAGAAACTATTAGTCATCTCTAGGGCATATTGATACCATTTCTTGTGAGAAGAGCAAGATGAGTTGATATGGAAAGGAGGGGTAGGGCCCATATCGAAGTATTTTAAATTCCAATTTTTGAATCTCCAAGAATAAGAATTCTTATAATAAGGGAAGAAAATGCCAATTCCACATGATCATGGATTTTATCAAATAATATTTAAAGTTCCCTATGAAATAAATGAGGGATAACAATTTCCCAAGGTGTATCACTATACAAGATATGTTATCTGTTCAACTTATGACATCCTATGGGAAATATGGTACTTCATCAAACTGTTGTTGAGGTTCCAACACATTGTTTGACTGAGGCCTCTAAATGGTCTTGATATTGATTGAAGATATAAACATAGGTATGGGACACAACAAGTCATCTTATAATAGGTTCCTTGATTAAGTGCATCTGAATAATTCCCCCTTTTTATCTAATTAAGACTAGGAAGAATAGGTGACATCAAATTGTAGGTAAGATAGAGCATTTGAATATAAATACAGGTAGGGGCCCCATTTCTTCAAAGGTTGGTGAGGAATTTGAATAAATGGGGGGATTGTTGTGGCTACAATAGGTTGCAGTGATACAATTAAATGTATCATAGTTATATTAAGAGCCAAGTAAAAAGAACCTTTAATTTGTATAGTATGGTAAACTGATTTGATAGTAATGTGGCTCAAATAGGAGTATGGGCATGTTACATTGTGGTATTAGAGCTAGACTAGGGGTCTGGGTCTGTTACAATAACACAATGGAGATAAAGTGGTCATTAGTGGAAATTAAACCATATAGGTTTAGGTTGTGGTGATTTCATCGATGATATAGCTAAGTTTTCATATCTTCTTCCTATTCCATGTGTTGGATCAAATCTTCTCTCTATTTACCACATTATACACACCAATAAAAGGGTGGATTTTTTGTCAAATTGATTGGTTGTAAAGGACATAAGTGATCAAGGTGGAATCCTTAGGATATTGTGATGAATATAATATATGTAAAAGTAGGGGAAGACTCCTTCATCCTCTAAGAAGAAAGGGTTTGTTTCTATGCTATCACATGCCAATGATACTAACAAGTTATGGAATTAACTTCTCAATCACATCAATTATGGATCTTTGTCAAATATGACTTGGTTACGTATACTTGGCAACCTTCCACATATTCAACCACCCAATGGTGCTTATAAAGGGTGTGTAATGGGGAAACACCATTGTAATCCCTTCCCTAAGGACCAAATGAGGTGATATTCTCAGCCTCTTATGCTAGCTCATAGTGATATATGTTGATGTATGGCTACATATTCAATTGGGGGAGCTAAGTACTTCCTCACCTTCATCAATGAATTTTCCAACTTTTTTTGGTTATGCACCATTACATATAAGGATGATATGTTTGGAAAGTTTTAGGAATTAAAATCCCTTGTGGAAAATCAAAGAAAAAACAAGATCAGGTGTTTCAGAATTAATGGAAGAGGTGAATATATTAGCAAATGTTTCTAGTTGTTTTGGATTTATCATGGAATATATTGTCAGAGAATCATTCTTTACACTCCACAACAAAATCGAGTATTAGATGGAAGAATAGGGCTATCATGGAGATGGTTGATTGCATGCTTCCCTCCAAGAAATTTAAGATTTCATTCTTGGGAGAGTCAATTGTTTGTGCACCCATATTATCAATAAAACACCTACTTGCATTTTCACACCTGTGACTACTTATGATAAAATTCCTGGAAGCAAACCTTCTAGTTCACATTTTAGAATTTTTGGATCTACTACATAGATCAATGAAATGAAAAATACATCAACAACTCTACCACACTTTGGTTCGCTCGAGTCAAACTTTTTCAAGGATATTTATTTTATTAGCCCACCACTCACAAGGTGATTGAAGTTACAGTGTATATTTTTAATGAGGTTCCTGCTCACGGTATGCGAAGATGTCTCTCCCCACTTCTTTTAGAATATTCTTCAAATAGATCTCAACATGCTTCCACGGATCATGCTTCTTCTCATCACCATGAAGGTCCTCTTCTAGATGATTTCTACCATGTTTTAATTGACCCTTCTCCTTAACATTATGATGTTATCCCTCTCTCTACTAAAAATACGAGTACTCTATCAAGTACTCATTCTACAATATCTAGGAAAACTCCTCTGTATAATGTAGTCCCTATTGATGATTCATCTAGTCTTCCTATTTCATATACCTATTCACTTTTTAGGATACTCTTTTCAATGGTTGATCCAGTCCTCATATTGCAAATGACAATGGTCTTGCTAGTGGCTTAACCAATCCTCACATTGTAGATTATTTCTCACTTATTCAAGGTGTTCTTGATTGTTTGGATCCATTGCTCAGTGATGATAGAGATACCTTGCATGATTCATCTACATAAATTACTCTTCCTTTGGATAAGTTAACGCCTATACCTCAGTATCTACACTTTTGTTGATTCATTAGAGTTTATTATTAGTCCATCTATGTGTTATTAAGAGGAATCTCCTCCACTTCAGTCTCTTCTTTCCCAGATTGCTTATTGTTTTCAAGATGAATCTCAAGCAATTGAGTTCCTTACTTTCCCATTTGAAAAATATTGATAGGATTATTCTCCATCATGGACCATTACTAAGTTTTTTGATGTACTTGTCAGTCTAGACCATCTCACACATCTCCCACTTAAATATATATGGAGCTCAACCTTGGTTGTTGATGATCTTGATGCATTTCCCAAAGGAGAAATGTGAACTTTAGAGGGGGATGATATGACCCTCTTCTTAGATTTAAGTGAGGAAGTAAATAGTGTGTTGTTATGACTTCCTCATGTCCCTTATTTTGCTCAAAGGGAGC
>SNQJ01S0038126.1:0-17605 GCA_010110895.2 Picea sitchensis | reverse complement strand
GTAATATGCACATATGGCCACAATGCATTCATATATATCATTATGTACTTGTAATTATGGATAAGGTCGTATTTTATTTAGTTTATTGTATACTAGTCTTATGTCTAAGGTTGGCCTAGTCAAACTTGATATGTAGGCTCAATAACCCTCTTAGGGTGTGTGCCCTTGTTTGGAGGACCCATAACCCCCTCTTGAAGGAACACCTCACTTGAGTTTTGTGTAAATACACAACTCAAACTCTTATTCATATCGTCTCATTTTGTGATCTTATTGATCTAAAATACAAAGTGGCATAAGTCTTCAGATACTTAATTTAGCACTGTCTCTTTTGATTGGCATGTTTCTCTTAGGCATAGTTGTGTAGTTATATTTTTAACACTTGTTATTGGGTTAGACTCTTTCTCTTTTTGATATCAGTATATGATTAAAATATATTTATAAATGTAAAATCTTAAAAATTAACAACTTCAATCATAACAATAATAAATTATTTGACTTGAATTTAACCTCGGTAAAGAGAATAACAACATTCCTCCAAATCATTTGAGTTGACTTATTAATGCTCTTATTACACTTTTTTTTTTTTTGAAACAAATTATACAATTTGAAATGAAAAATATATTATTTATAATCTCCTAACAATATTTTATTTTTCAAAATCATTAATAATATTAAATATGACTTTAATATATTTCATTTTCATTATATATATATGTTATTATAATTAAATATCTCTTTTAATAAATAAATAAAAAATATTCAATATTATATGTAATATTAAAATTAATGCAATTTGTAAATGATACAATCAATAATCTTGAAATGCATTGTTTTTACCATTATTTCACATGCATCTAGATATGATACATTGAATTTATGTACAATAAATATGGTAGCATACATTGAATTTATGTACAATAGTTATGGTATATTGGTTTCAATATATTGTTATTTATCAATTTTTTCAATTAAAATAGATTTAATGCATCTATTTAACAATGATGCAATTCAAATGTGTAAGGATTAATCACCAACTTTGATCCATTTTAAAGGTGGAATCAATAAATTGATGAGAGATATCACATTAAAGATGGAATCAATAAAGTAAAGAGGTATGTACCATGAAGGAATTGTAAGAGAGATTCCATTGATATTATTTCAGAAATTTTGAGATGATGTTTAGATATCACATTAAAGATGGAATCAATAAAGTAACGAGAGATATCACATTAAAAATGAAATCAATAAAGTAATTAAAGATATCACATTCTAATGTTGTAACAAACTTTCCTCTAGAAATCTAAATGATCGAAGTTCTGATCAATCTAGAAGTGTTATTCAATTTTTGACAATAGATATTAGTTCAAATTAAACAAAACATCTAAAATACATTCCACCCATACACACAACACGTGAATCATTGTAAAACTCTAATCATACTTGAAATTCCTTATTTCTTATCTAATTTGAAAAAGGACCATTATATTAGAAGATTAACTTACCCTATAATACTAATATTAACACCTGAATAAATTTAATTCATAACACACATTAACACCCACAAATTTAATTCGTGATGTTTCTTAATTCAATCTTTAAAATAGATAAAACTTAATAAGTAAAATAACCTCACAAATATTCTATCCTATTTTAGATATAAAATAATATATTTAATATCAGCAATATTTATGCTAAAATTTATTTTTTCTTCAAGAAGTGATAATCCATCAGTCCTCTTGTTTGATCATTTGTATAATAATGTATTATTATAACAATCCATCAACTCTTCTTGTTTTTCACTCTTCGTTTACCATTTCATTGAATGTAGACATTGCACTTTCTATATTTACCTAAAAAGAATGTACCTAAAAAGAATGTCCGAAGATGTCAACTTTATGACTGTCGCTGCAAATATAATTTGATATAAGATATTTTTAGATTCCGCGCATGTGCCATTATGGGGAAATTGACATTAGGAAGAGTGAATGTAGACCCATGACAATTCCCTTTACGGTTTCCTAAAGGGACTACATTGAGAAAACATTTAGCATTTGTAAATTATCATCTTGCTTCTTGTTGTAGATATATTTTCTAGACTTCCAAAGGCATTGCTTGGTATCATCCTTTCTAAAATTTCAATCAGGGAGGCTATGAGATTCTCTATTCTATTGAAGAGATGGAAATTCCTTTACACTCAAATTATGTAACTCACCCTCACCCCTCTTCCTTTCTCTCCTTGTGGGAAGTGTCAACCCAGATTTAGGTCTACTCTCTTTGGAAATGGTGGAGAAAACAACCTTCAACCTTTTTCTATTGTATTCGTCAGATATGGAGGCTTTTCATTTAGTCATTTGCATTTCCGAATTTGTCTTCGTTGAAAGTAGCAAATGGAATTTTACTTGTCAAAGCATATGGAAATGGGTGTGGTATGGAACCTCTAAAAATGTTCAAATATTGATTGTCTGTGGTTCCACTTTAATATCCCCAATAAAGAAAATCCTACCTTCTTTCCTTTTCTATTCTACTCATCTCATTACACTCACACTCTACAATTACATTCTCACCCCTATTCCAATTCATTTCTCTGGATTCAACCATCTTGTGACTTGCTCCTTCATGGGAATGGAGTTTAAAGATGACTCTTTATCCTTCTTTATCTCTCATACCTCATTTCTTGAGAATCTTAGTATATTCTACTACATTGGCCTAATGAATTCCCTTATCTCTACTATGAACCTTAAACATGAAATGAAGCAAAGGTACAAAGTACACTTCCTACAATAATCTATGAAAGAAGAAAGTGTATAAACTAAAAATGAAACAATTGCATCAAAGAAATAAACAACAAACTATATGCAAAAGGATTTCCTAGAGAAAACCCTTCTTGAAGAAAAAAATCCACACTCTAAAGCAAATCCAATGTATTATTCGACAACTAAAACTAATTACAATACAGAGTCTATATGCTCTCAACTAGAGTGTTATGCAATAGAATAATTCTACAGAAAAATTGACATCATAATAGTAAGATAAAACTTACTCTTTAATTTCTCCAACCAGGTAATCTGGGAAATAAATAGGTTTAAATAAAACCATAAATCAATTATAGTTTCTTCATTTCTACTTTCTAGAAACCACCAACAGGTTATTCCTTGCCATTTCTATACTCCACTACAACACTATTATTCTCCTCGCCACTACAACACTGCAATGTTCTTTGCTTCACTACAACACTGCAAGTATTCTCTGCTCAACTACAACAATTCATTTATTCTCTACTCCATTACAACAATGCAATATTCTCTCAACTACCAAGACACCGGAATATTCTCTACTCCACTAACATTGTTAGTTGTATGACACCTACAATAGAGTCCCACTTTTTTGTATGCTAACATATACCTTGTAAGGGTACAAGGTAGAATTCATCATACTGCAAGCTAATTTCTAGGGCCCACAAGACCCATAGACTCACATAAACACATCAACTTACCCGTGCTCATTGGTCTGGTCAACGCATCTGCAACATTGTGCAAGTTGCTAACTTTGTCTAGTATCACCTTTCCATTGTATACCATGTACAGAAAAATGAATGATGAGAGAGATATATATATATATATATATATATATATATATATATATATATATATATATATATATATATATATATATATATTCTTGTCTTGACATGAAAGTTTGGTTCTGGCTAGAACATGGCAATCATACTATCACATTGAATTGTAATAGTTTTTTTGACTTAGCCCTACTTCTTAACATAGTTTCATAAGTCAAATGGCCTCCTTAAAATCATTAGTAGATTCCATATACTCTTCCTCTATAGTCGAAAAAGAGACTGAGGATTGTCGCATTTCTGCTAATCCAACTCACTACTCCACCAAACAACTAAAACATGTAACCACCTATAGATCTCCTTCTATCTGCATCCTTTGCCCAATCACAATCAACATAAATCTATATATCCATTGAATATGGATCCCCTAAAACATCAATAATATGATAGAAAAAGGAATGTTCCGAAGTACCAGAATATGTAAACACCCTCTTCACTACAATCCATTGTTCACATCCAAGATTAGCCATGAATCAACTAAAGACTCCCACCTCCTCTTGGGCAATGTCTATTCTAGGACAAACCATAACATACATCAAACTACAAATTTCACTAGCATAAAGAACATAAGCCATATCATCCATCTCTTTGTGGGTGTTGTAGGACACTGCTCAACTGAAAGCTTACTTCCCATGGAAATTAGAACATAAGTTCAATGGTTTGTAAGCTACAATATGAAAGTAACTTAGAAAATAATAAAGCCATATACTTACTCTAGCTCAACCAAAGCCTTTTATGTGCTCTATCTCTCTTGATATCCATTCCTAAGATATATATTTTCAAACCCCAAGTCCATCATATCAAGTTTTGTTGAAAGACGAGACTTTAAATGACAAATCACATCCTTACTATTACTAAAGAATAACATATCATCTATATATAGAGTGATAATAAGGAAATGATCACCATCTTCTTTGTAATACACACAATGATCTAATTTAGATCTCATAAATCCAAATCTCAATACAAAGGGAGTCAAATTTTAACCACGATGGAGAGATTGTTTGGAGATATACATATTTTTTTGACTTGTAAACCAATGACTCTTTCCATTTTTCAACATAGTTCTTTAGTTTTGTCATATAGATATCCTCCTTCAGTCACCATGTATAATTACATCTATCCGCTCTTAGATCTCTAAATAAAGAATTATCGCTACATATAATAAGAACCTAATAGATGTTAAATCCAAAACAAATATATCACCAAATTCCCATTCCCTCAACTTTGGAATATCCTTTTGCAACAAACCTTGCCTTATGATTTTCAGCATTACCATTTAAATTGATTCTTCCTTGAACACCCATTTACATCCAATGGGTTTTCATCCATCAAGATATAAGACTAAGTCCCATGTATCATTATTTCAAAGTGTCATTTTCTCATCCATGGCCAATATCTAGGACTCCTTATCTTCCATCTCCATTATTACCTCTTTCATTTTTTCTAGGCCCATAGTTGTTAGTAGATACAAATAAAATATACATATAAAATCAGAGGGACCATATACTCTAATTCCACCTCTTCTTCCTAATGGGACTCCTTAAAGTTTGAGGTGGAAATTTCTTCCTCCTCTTCTAAGTTCTCTGAACCCTCCTCTCAGGGTCCACTGCGAACTTCTTGTTCATTTTCTGGTTCAAATTTCTCAATCTTGGGTGGTAGCGTTGAACCACTAACCTCTTCTCTCATCCTCTTCTAGCCACACTAATCGTGGAGAAGAATTTAACTTCTTATGAAATAAAATTGGTTCTACAAAATGTGTAACCAACCCTTTAACCCTTCCTTAGGTTGGTGGGGTGTCAAAATTTTCTCTTTCAATGTTCAAAATTCTCTTCCAATCCATAGCTCTAAAGTTAATTCTAAGTCCATAAACTAGTTCTTCTCTTCAAGAGATTTTCAATGGTTGTACTCGCACCCAAATACGAGCTATGGTTAGAAAGTTATGGCTTTTCAAATTGTTTGTGAATTTCCTTTTGATGAAATCATCCTCTTCTCCAAGCCTCGACGTGAATCCATGCCACGTGTTTCATCCTACGTCATCATTCCATTCAGCATGCGTAGGACCTATCCAGTGTTGGCTTGTTGATGTGTCTTGCTATTTTACCTTCATACATAGGCCTTCGGGTGCCCATAGCTCACAACACTTGTGGAAACTCCCTTCATGTTTGATATTTCCATGCAGTAAACAACTACATGCGACCACCTGTCCTTTTAATAGACATGACCCGCAATAACATGCTACCCATTGGATCAAACAATTTAGATTGATTGCGAACAATGGTCTGGGAATCTCCGTGGGTGAAAACATTATTGAACCACAACCCCTTCAACTCACTCCAAATAATAAATAGGATGACTCATGTCCTCTTAAGTGTCACTATTCATGAAGCCTGAGGCTCCACCTCTTTTGTCGGCAGGTCCTTTCGACATGAGTGCGCCTATGGGTAATGAGCAATTAACAACTCCTGGAGCGTGGCAACTATCCTTTGCACTTGGCCCTGTCCAGGAAACATGCATTCTCAACAAATCAAATGGATGGAAAACATGCCAATTAATGGCTTAGATCACAACAAACTCTCCAAACTGCATGTTGTTGACTTGGACACTAGGTTCGACAAATACGACGGTCCATATCCATCTCTTGTTGATCCAATACCCCTTTGTTTGGGTTCGTGATTCACGGCCTTCCCGAACTTGAATGACTCACAAAAATTATTTGCAATCTATAACCTGCATCAACTTGATACATGCAAGATATAATGGTTATAATTGAGCTAAATCAATGGACGAGATCCTTGCATTCTCCCCAAATCACACCATGGTTAACATATGCTCCAAAATTATGATTGATTCAATGGACATGATCCATTGTGATCTATGATATATATTCACTTGGGTTTCCCAAGATACTCAAATCTTAAAGGATCCCCCCTGGCCCCGACTGACTTGACATTCATGATTTAATCAATCAGACATCCCAAATCCTTTTGGACTAAAAAAGGTGCATGGCCTTTAATTGGTCAGATGCAAATTCTTGGAAGTGTAAACTACTTCCCGCTTTCCTTTGAAATCCTTCTAATCAAAAAATTTTAACATATCCAATGACTAACAACTTCCAAATTAGTGGTCGAGATTTCATTACATCCCTAATCTTGTGCTACCGCTACTAAGCACAAAAAGTCAAACATGTTCAATGCACTGGGTCCACGATGAAATGGATGACCCAGATATATTCAGGCTCAGAACAATGGAATATTGATGGTTATCTCCAGCTTGGTCTTGCACATTCGAATTCTTCCCATCAGAAACTCCACCCATGCCAATCTAATCGATCTTTTTGAAACCCGCATTCTGACCGACTTTAGGATTTTGTTGTTCATGCTATTCCTATTAGGATTGAGTTTATTCCATGACCTATGGTGCTTTCGACATTCAAATATCAATGAAGGGTCTAGATATATTCCCATTATCATATATATGGTCAAGATCCCTTTGATTTGTCACAAAGGGTTGTAGAGGAACACTTCTAGTTGAGCATGGTCCTTACCATGACTCATAAATTGAAACTTAGGGGTATAATTTCACTACCTAGGTGAATAGACTCTTATCATCCCATCTGCTTCTAATACAGATTCCATTCAAAGGTTTCAGCCTACCAACCCAAGACACCCTACCAATAAAAGGTTAGTCTACCAACAACCCCCAAAATATTCAATATCCTCGTTAAACTTTCCATTTCAAAGAAGAAAGAATTCATAGGGTTGCAAGCTCCAAAAATCATGCTACTCACACTTGAAAAATAAATGGGTATTCTCCCTTCTGAAAATGAGCTCAATAGATAAATAAATTCTAGTCTTAAAAAGTCATTCAATGTATGTAAATTTTCTCACAAAATCAGAGTGTAAACATTTACATTCATTAGATTTTTACAAAGAGCATTGAGAACACTTATATGCTTTCAAAATAAAATCCAACCAACCAACTGACTGTGGGTGAGCAATTTTCCACCCAACCATAGGCTTATATGCACTCGATATTTGTACATTTTCCACTACTGTGCAAGCGATAATACCACTAGGGAAAAGCATTCAGTATCATAGGAATTTGATAGCGTAAAGACCTCTCTCCTTCACATCAATTCCTGGAAAAATACATCTTTCCCTACCAATTCAGGGTCTCCACAGAAGCTTTAGATGCCTTCCCAACAGGTTTCGGTGCACCATGGAATGTAATCATTGTTGCTATAGTCTCTCAACTTCCTCCCTTTTCTCAGTTCCACTTCATTTCCCAACTATCCTAGCCAGTCTTCCATGCTTCCATTCAATATGAGTGGTTGGTTGTTCAACTACCAATGCCTCTTCCATTAATTGATTTGTTTTGGAGTCAAGAAAAAGAGAAATAACAGATTATTTCCAAACATAAATAATTTAACATGGAGGATGGGGTTATTGAGAATGATGAGCTCCATATATCCCCCCTCATTATTCCCTCTAGTGGTATCATGGCTAGTACTTAACATTCACCAATTATTTATCTTTCTGGATTTATATTACACATGTACATTCTTTACAAGCTATTGCATGGCAATATTATCTCCATGTTGATATAAACCATTACTAATCATAATTAATTACAAATTAACCAGGGGGTTAAAAATGGGGTGTTACATCCCCTCCCCCTTTAAAGGGACACCATCCTTAGTGTTCCTTTGGACCTCAACAATATTTTCTATGTATGCATCCTTCAACTCCTTCAACATATATCCTTTTCTTTAAAATCTATTTCATTTACAAACCTCTAGCATTTTAGCAACATGTCTACAATAATTTTCAAACAATATGCACATTAAAACCAACTTTGATGCATACAATTTGTTGTTGTTCATAATTAAGGGAAAACACACTTTTCATCATAATACTTATCTTTGCATTCATGGATCTGCATTCATATGGATTCCATGGTTAGAGTTTAACTCAATGTTTATTTTCTTTGATATTCCCACCGTGCTCATGATCCTAGATGTCATGCCATTCCATTCAAGTATATTCTTCCTTACAATCACTCACCTTCTAGGATCAAATATCCCCTTCTCTTCTGCAGAGTCCCTAAGGAAATCCATCTTGTCTATCGAGGATTTATATCATAGTAAAAGTATTGAGACTCATAGAGTCTTACAACCGAGGCATCCATCTAGATTTCTCTCTAACACAACACCATAATATCACAGGTGATCATGGCATGTCACAAGGTTCTCCTGTCATAACAATGGCCTCTTTCCATGCTTTCTTGTTCAACAACCATCGTCTATCCTTCTAGGGAAAAAATTCATATCACCTGCATCACACACATACAACGACAGTGAGATATCATTGTATAAATTTCAATTAGAATTTTCTTCTCAAATCTTCTCCCCACATATTTCAAATTTCATTTATCAATTTCAAGATTTGTTCCATATATGAACTTTGATTTTTCCACAAGCATGAGATTCCCTATCATAATATTTTGAATTTCCTTTCTCCACAGTAGGCATCAACCTCCCTTATGGACATACATTGTTTCCATATCCAGAACCATTTTTCTTGCAATTTTCAATCTTCATTCATCCAAATAGATATGTTAGTATTCTATGCACAACACATTTGCAATGGCTCCCAATTGAGCTTAAAATTGTACATTTTAAGAATCAATTCACTTCTATTTACTAGTCATATGATATAGGATGATAACATCATTCTTCATACATGCATTTATTTCAAAATTCCAAGACTTTTGTAATGCAATCAAACTTCTCATGCAATTAAATAAATTTGCCAATGTTCATGGCCTCATTTGCACACAAAGGCTCCTTGCATTGATTTTCAGATTACCGCATTTCTATGTCAAGCTCTCCACTATGGTGAGTTGGAACTCATGCAACCTATGACCCCGTGATTAGCCTTATAAACATTCATAGTTACAACAATAATGTGTTTCTTTCCCTGAGCTAATCATGACCTCAAATCAACACACATGAAATTAAAAATTTTAGATACATGCAATTACACATTCATTATTTATGGTTAGCCAAGGTATTAATACTCATGGCTACTTCATTTACTCTCCCTACCACTTCCACAAATCTTTTTGGAGACATGAATGTCTCCCTTATACAATTGATAGTCCTATACATGCCCTTTCATAAAAGAATGCATTCCCTCAATGCATTTAGCACATGTTCTACTTATGAGCATAGTTATTTACTCATTCCTGATGGCATAACTACTTATACATTTATTATGAATATTTAAATCTATTTTATTTATGTACTAGAGGTTCCTTCCTTTATCATACCCTGTCTGGGTATTAATGACATACATGTAGTCAAATCAACATCCTATGCATATCAATACAATATGACAAATGCTTGAAGGAAGTTCTTACCCAATTCCTCCTAAGTTACATGCTACAAAGGTAGGATGATTCTTGTACCTGTCTAGATAAAAACAACCTTATTGATATTGCCTCATGTTAAATGCTTCTGGGGGACTCTTAATGTCCCTTTATCAATCTTTTAATATCAGCCTTCTTGTTTTTATCCTTTGCCTCAGGTTGTCCACCATTAACAGTTGTCCCCTAAACAACTCCAATCTTTCCTACACACAAAAATTATAATTGAATTTATATAAGTTGTTATGTCAAATCAAAATTCATGTACCAAAGAATTTTAATCAACAATCATTACCATATATGTCCTAGCATATCTATATGCACTCCATCACATTGTCCTCAATGTTTATCAGTGCACTATAAAAGAAAATCATTTCACTCTATTCGAATTTTACACTGTGATTAGCACTCTTATGTATGGAATATCTACATATATCCCTTCTCATTCAAGCATTATAATTAAGCAACATGAGATAAATCAATGGATTTTCCCCTGATTCCTTTACATAGTATGGTTTTTTCATCTTAGTTGAACTATTTCCAAGACCTCTCTACCATTTTCCTAACATTGCATTATCCACAAATAAATTACCCAAACACGATCATTTATTTATCTTTTCCTCCACCAGTTGTACTTGTTTCCTTGGAAACATATAACTTTGTTAAACAGTCAGATTTTTAGAGTGAGAAACGGGTTCTCCATTTTCTCCTTCTTTGCTTCTACAACTGTCCCTTTTAGGACCTGCTTACCCCATTTTACCTTGGGAAATCTCATTCAAGTTCATCTTGATGTTTCGTGATTTAGAGAATACTCCCAGTTTGAATGCAACAACAATATAATATATCAAATTTATCTTATGAATCAATTATAAACAAGTTTATTTTGCACATTCACCAAATAGAAACAAAATTACAAAGATTTTAGCATATGCATGTCTTCCACACATGCATATTTTCCAAATGTAATCTAGGATTCTTATACACATAGGGTTTGCAACCCACTTCCTACTTTCCAACAACCATTAATTTTATGGTTTTGTTCTCCTGACCAAATATTTACACAGTTCCTCCTTATTGCATATCCATCATCACCTGAAATGATATCAACCCTAAGTTAGCATCATCTTTATCATTTCATTGGTTTATCAAATTATCCATAAATAATATAGGCATGCATTCTTATTATGCATTCTAACCACACATTCATACATGTGCATCCATTCTATAAGCTTTGATTCACATAATTCTTTCATGCACTCACACATATGCACCAACATAGTGTGTGTGCATGTCTAGAATTGGTACATTTCTATAATTTACACATGAACATTTATTTAAAATCATTTAAACTTATAATTATTCATAATCATTCACATGAAATTTCTAAATGAATAATCATCGTCATATTTCCTTCATTCATAGCAAAATAACACTCTTGCTCACTTTCTTTTTCATTATTATACACTAGCACTTTATGAGGAAAGGAGTACAACCCCCTCAAGATAGTATTTGAACCAAATCAATGAAACTCTTTGAAACAAAATCAGTTATGTATCCATATCACTACTCAAAACCTGACAAGTACTAATCTTTCCTCACAATCCACTTATTCATTCCTACTTCTTCCCCTCCTCCTTCTTTATCTACTTCGTCTCCTCCTCCTCTTGCGAGTGAGTCAGGCCCACTTTCCTCTGAGGCTATGTCCTCCTCATTAGTCTCTTTTTTCTGCGCTTCTTCATTTTTCTTTTTATTTTTCTCGCTAGTCTGTCCATCATGCTCTACCCGGGTGACCAAGGGACTTCCTATGATGTGAGGGTCAAAGAGTTCTGCATCATCGACCGGTACGAGGAACTCCACCGACCATTCCTTGGTAATATCCTCCATATCTTCATCGGTCATCTTATAGTAGGACTGTAATTGATGCTTTCTCTCATCTCTGCATATAGTGATATAAATGAAGTGTCGATTTGCATTGAACTTAGCTAATGGTCTGTACTGGTGAAATGTTTGCAGATTCATGTGTGGGAAAGACTCAATAGAAACCTTCAACTGCTAATAATAGGAGTGGAACAATGCATTCGATTGCCACTATTTTGACACGTCATTCGTGTACCATAGAGTGGAGAACTTCGCTGCCAATGGATCCAAAGGTTCAATATCTGGGAAGGTAGCTCCTTCTAACATTTCCCAGGTGAAAAATGCGATCAACACCGACAATGAGCTGAAATGGAACTCGTATCCTTGATCATGCGCTTCGTGGAAGTCCTTCTTGAGCTCATTGACGAGGTAGCTCACTCAATTCATTTGCATCCCCTCCATGCATTTTCCTATGAAGTCTACCATGAACCCAATGACCTGCGTGGGGTGGTTCTTTCTGACGATATTGCCAACTATAAGTTGGCAAGTTAGGCGCATTGCACCATCCTGAATAGAGGCTACCTTGTAGACTCACTTTCCCTTCTCAAATTTGTCGTATGCCTCCCTAATGCGTTGTTCCAGGGAGAGATTTGAAGTCTTCCCTAGGTAGAACTGCTGAGGGTCGGGTCCCTGCATGCTTAGTCCTGTGATCAGGTGGATCAGTGTCGGATCCACAATAATGCTCCTGTCGAGCCACAAGTATCCTCCTTGATAGAACGACAAGAGGAGTTTAATGCAAGAATTAACCTCCTGATGTCGGTCGAAGTGAGGGATATTCATTGTATTCAGTATTGTGGACTACGCAATATCCTTAATCCACAGCTGGGAGACTATATGAGGCTTCTTCCCAGTCATCTTCATCAAATATATGTGAGGCATGAGCATTGCATAGTTCTTTCTATCACCAAGGTTGAAATCATTGTTCTTCAAGGATGGGATCTATCCCAACTGGATTCCTTCTATGCGTATCCACTTCGGAATGTACGTGGTGATCAATGTATACTCGAAATCCCATGGAATGATGTCACGTTTAACCGCGTTAGCCAAATGCAGGATGTAATCGGGTAAGATCGGCGAGATCTGCTTCGCTTTAGCCAGATCGTCGCGATGCTTACATCTCTCCTCGGTAGCAGGGTTAGTTCAGCCCAAACATCATCCAATCAAGGTAGAATCTTGGAGTACCCTAGTTGACGATGCCTTCACTCCCTCAGACATAGCTTTATCATCCATAAACTTCTTTATAACTTCTTCTATGAATTTCTCTAGCTCGGTGTGCTCGGAAGACATTCTCACTGCTGACAAATAAGATGGGGTAGGTAAGCAGATAACAGGGTAATCAACAGATGGAGAGGTATGATATCACAGTTCGACACACACAATCACTTCTCTATTAGCCCATATAATGACAGGTTAAATAAGAAAGTGTCGTAACATATTCCTCCAATGGGCAGGAATGCCTCAATCAATACGAATTAGTCTGGTAGGGCACGGTCTCAACATTCCAAACACGGTCTCAACATACCAAAAATCTAATTCTCTTTCGTTCTACTGCTTCGATTCAACTTCTCATTCTTCTATCAGTTGATATATTCTTCTAGCTATGAAATCCCTTAGTTCTTTCTTTTTCTTTTCTGTAGCTTCTTCCTCTTCTTTCCTTTTGATCTGATCTTTCTCGATCAAAGTCGTTCCTAACAAAAGAGGAAAAGGGGCATTGTTCTCAACAAACCTAATAACCTCAAATTCTTCTTGAGTTGATGTTCTATGGTGTTGAATACATAGCCCACACTAAGAGGGGGGGGTGAATTAGTGTGTGGACTATTTCTAACTTTTCTTCTTCTTACAAGTTAGCAGTTAAAACATATTTGAATAGATTAATAACAATCAAATCATAATCACAATTGACATAGAAGATACCAGATGTTTGTATATAATTTATATTAATATATGTGAATATCATAATAAAGATTTTCCCAACACCAACTAATTTGTTTCAACACCTACTAAATAAAGGAGCACAAGCCTCRGAGAGCACCAAATCTCAAGMAACACCTAGCTTGCTGCAATACGCATTTTGCTGATAGAACACCRTCTATCCAACTAGAGTTCATTCAACTCCAATAGAAGTGATCCATTATAGAATCAGTCTATCTCATGACCAGAGGTATACCATAAATGCTCATCACCGCATTTCATCTTCTCTTTGAAATTCACGCCTTCGTTGTGTTATCTTTTCTTTGATATATTCAACCTTCTTCACTTCTACATCTCTCTTATATTTGCATGGACCTCAGGTCCTTATCTGCCTCATTCGCTTCACAAGCCACTATTTTTCCGCAAGCACTGTTTCAAGTGAACCAATCATGCTTGTATTTATACTTGTTTATGCTCAAAACTTGTTTAAGTTATTAAGCCGACTTGTGCAACAAGTTAAAACTAATTTGTTCATTTACAATAAATTTTGGGACCACCAGAGATCATCAAACCGGGTCTTCAATGTTACAAATGGCATCCCCTTTCCTTTCACAAATCAATCAAACTCATGGATCGATTTCCTTCATCTCTATGATAACAGAAATAAGTGCTTCCTTCAAACCATGTTCATATAATCATAGGCGTAGAACCAAGGGCTTATCAATTTAAGCGACGCATTAAATTCCCCTTTTAAATCTCTTTATCATATGACTAGTGACGGTGACCTCACGAAAGGCGATACGAGTTGTTATCACATCAATGACAACGATCCAATCTTCTGATGAGATGGACGACTGATGGAACTTCGGGACTTCGCCCTTCGGGTCTTCGTGGCTTCCAACCTTTCAAATCTCCTGAATATGATATCACCGAACAGATCGGGCGGTTCACATTTATATCACGAAACCAGATCAATGGTCATGTACGATCCTTGGACCTATACTTAATTGCTTAATCCAACAGCCAAGACTTAATCAAGTGTTGAGATGGATGGCCACCTTTTACTCCGTGACTTCATCCATTTCCACTTACACTATCCTTCCATTGAAGTAGATCGATGGTCGAGAATGCTCTCGAAGTGATCTTCAGATCGAACATCTCATGTCCACTTCGAGTCTTCGACATTCGGGCTTCGGGACTTTGGCTAGTGTTGGTGGTAAAAATCCCAAAGAAAAACTCTTGGAGTGAAATAACTTACTTGCGTCACTTGATGATGTGTCACGAGTCGAGTAGCTACCACGCGTCACTCAGATTCATGATTTTCACGTACCTGAAATGGTGATTTCAACTTGACACTTGTCGTTCTCTGACTATGCCATGTGTCCTTGCTGACGTAGACTGTTGACGTGGTATGCCACAGTTTCTTGCTAACGTCGACGTATATCTCCCGATGTGACACATGTTCATCTCCTCTATCTAACGGTCAGGATAGTATCCGAAGGGTATCTCAGATTGACGGCTAAGAGAAACTTCAGACCTTCATCCTTTGGGACTTTGGGACTTTTGACATTAGTTCATGGTAAAACTCCTGAAGAAAATATCCCAGAGTGACATAACTTGCTTACGTCACTTGTTGACATGGAATGAGCCAATTTCCTCTTGACACTTGTCATCATTTGATTATGCCATGTGTATTTTTTGACATGGTTTGTCACATGTTTTTGCTGACATTGTCTGCTGATGTGGTCTTCTGACCAACAATCTTGATCCAACAGTCATCGTATGTCCTCCAAATCCGATGGTTCTTATTTATTTTGGATTTCCGGGCTTCGAGTATTTCACATCTCAAACTTTCTGGATCGTAACCTCCTCGCAACTTTAGATATGAACTAAATGTTGTTCATCTATCATGAACTTAGATTGACGGCTCGATTTGTCAGGGATGCAACTCTTCTAGCTTATCCTATCCTTCCACTTTGAAATGATCCGACGTCTGATGATTCTCATTTAGGGAATTTCAAATCTCATACTTTCTAGAGCGTAACCTCCTCGCAACTTTAGACCCAAAGCAAATTTTGTTCATTGATCAGGGTATTAGATCGACAAATCGATCTTTCTGCGATGCAACTTTGCTAGCTTATCCTGTCCTTCCACTTGAAAGTGATCCAACGGCTGATGGGAATTCGCATAATTGAATTCTCAATTGTTTTTCCCTGCTTATCCTGTCCATCCACTCAAAAGTGATCCAACAATTGTAAATATTCTTGAAACAGATCCATGATCAAGGATGATTGTGGAACCACGACTTGTGAGTGATTTATCTCATCACCCAACCTCTGCAATTGGAAGTTTTGCATTGTTGGTGAGTCAACCAAAATTGCCGATCTTTGAAGTTATAAGATCGAACGGTCCTAAATAATTGTGGGATTGGTACAAGCATGATATTTAATTCTCCTTTCGATCTCCTCAATTCATCCCTATCGTTGATCTGGCAATTGCGCATCTGATGGTCATGACTTAATTTGACTTAAACTCATTGTTTGTTGGATCAATCGCAGTTGTAGATATTTGAAGCTATGAGATCTGACGATCAAGACAGATTGCGAGATTGTAACTGGCGAGTAGTTTAATTCTTCTTTCACTCCCCGCAATTCATCCCTGCCATTGTTCGGGCGATTGCGCATCAACGGTCACGATTTGATCTGAGTTTCATTCATGCCATAGCTACTATTTCAACGTTCCATCTCTTCTTATATTTCATCTCTACGTTTGCTAACCCTCCTAAGATTTTATCATAGGATTTTTTATCCTATCGTGATCAACAATAATCACAAATTTCTTCATACTGTTCGCTTCTTTTGATATACTGTGCAATGCGCTTTTCCTTCTAAGCTTTGATCTTCATACTGTTCACTCCTCCTGTTCGCTCCTCCTCTTGAGCTTGTGCTTTCGATCTCTGCATATTGTTTGACATATTCTTCTAACTGATATACTAGTGACATCAATGAAAATCTCATCTTTGGTAGTTCATCATTAACAACATATCATCACATCGACTATTGACATCAATGACAATATGTCCAACACATGGATGATAATAGGTACCTTGGTAACTCTTCCACATAGGGTTATCATATTTCCTCTGAACAAGCCTATCCTTCCCAATGAAGGTACCACAGTAAGATTTCCCATAATTTCCCAAGTGCTTTTTGTCATAATATTCACTGGTGTCTCTTCATCCAAGACACAATCTATGTTGAAGTATCCTATTCTTGTACTGATGTATTGTTTTTCTTTCAATATCTCTGATAAAATGAAATCCTTGTGATTATCCACTACTTATTTTAACTGTACTAACATAGTGTGAGATTTCTCTGATTCTTTCTCTAACATGCTCTTATTCTCTTGACTCGTATTCATTTGTTCTACTTTACCAATCATCCTTGGGAAATCCTCAACTTCATGACCAAAAATTTTACAAAAAATACAAATAGGACCTACACTAGGACATTCCTTAGCAAGATGTCCTGGTCTTTTGCAGTTATAACATAGTGTCAATCCTCTCTTTCTCTTAAGAGCTCCCCAACCTCTCCTGTACTACGCACTAGGATCACAGTGTTGGACCTGCAATCTGCAAAAATTCTTGCTAGGTTCCTGCATCCACTTATTAGTCCAAAAATCCTTTCTATGCATAAGAATAACAAATCTTTCTCTATT
>SNQJ01S0038125.1:127785-143733 GCA_010110895.2 Picea sitchensis | reverse complement strand
TTCATGTCTGTAACTTTCCATATCTTGCACTGTCTTTTGGATCTTCTCTTCTGTTCTTAACTCCTCTGCTTGTGCATTGTCTGGGATAGTCTTAAAGACTTTCTCAATCCTTTGTTCTATTTTCTATACATGCTATTTTTCTTCATCCCTCTCAAGATGTAATTGATTGAGAGCTATCTCAAGTATCTCCTTTAACTCCTTGGTTGTCTCTAAGTTTGTCGCATTTGTCCCGGCCCTTGATTGAACTTCATGTGCGACACTAATTTGTAGCTTGTATAATTCCTTGGTTGGAATCTTGGAAAATACTAAGTCCAACTTCTCTATATCCTTTAAGAGTTTTTGTGTTGTGTCCTTGTCTATTTGTAGCATACCTTGGTAAATTTGGAAAGTATCACTCCCCATTGTTGTTGTCTGTACTATCTCCTTTTCTTCATGGGTTTTCTCCTGCTGCGCTGTGCCTTTTTGTTGTGCTACATTGATCTGTAGGATTTCCAAAACTTCTTTAACCTCCATCAATGTTTTCATTAATTCTTCTTCTAATGCTTCTTCTCCTCGATTTTGCACTTTGTCTACCACCAATTATGCATCATCCTCAATTATTGTAAGGTGAGGGGTCTCCTTGTGCACCCTCATCTTTTTGCGTTGTCCTCCTATCTCCTTCATTGATATTCTCTTTGGTGTTGTCTCTGTCTGCACATGGTTCTTCGCCTCTGGTAGGTCTCCACTTTTTGCCTTTTGGCTAGGGATGTTATCATTTTTCCTAGCTTCCACGTTTGTTCCTTCTGTGTACTCAATTTCTAGTACTGAGGCCCTAGGTATCGTTTCCTTCTTCCTCTGCTTCTTTACTGTCTCCCTACTTTATGTTGGCTGAGTTTGCTCTAATGCTTTCCTGGTATTCGTTGATGGACTACTTGATTATCCAGTTCCTAATTTTTCCTTACCCTTTGTTTCTTTCTTGTCAACCACTAGTACCTTCCATTGATCCAACCATTTCCCTATCACACATTGTACTTCTTCTGTCATAATATAGTAATGCATCTTCAACCATTTCTTCTTGGGGTCTCTCCTTTCTTGTATCCACATGTTGTGTCTAGATGCTTTGAAATTTCCTATCCCTTCATTCTCCTTCACCACTTCTGGTGAGATCCTCCATGTATCTGCTATGTTTCCCCACATCTCCTCAAGATACTTGCCAAAAATGTTGGCATTAACTTTCCTCTACTTAGGATCTGTGTTGTGCCACAGGGTTATATACCTTGTTGCACGACACTTTCCTCTCTTATCATAGAAGGATGAGTATTTATATTTTTCCCATGCCACTAAGGCTATCAAAATAAGCATCCAAGGATAATGGAACTCTATCCTAGAATCCTGTGCATCTATGCAATCCTCCAAAAATAGGTTCAACAAGTATGGTGCCCAACTAAGTACAATCCCCTTCGTTCACTGCACGGTTGCTGCTACCACTCCTATTGGTGCCTCTTCCTTGCGACATTTTCTTAGTCACTTGCAAGCCATCGTATTTTTCAAGAATATTGTGGTTGGATCATTTATACTTTTGATAATCATGCCTCTGTTTCCCTTGTCAATGCCAAATTGTGATTTTACTTCTTTTGCAATTTCCTTTTACTTCGTTTTTTCATCTAAGTATTGTTCTAGCTTCACCCCATCTATTGGAAGTCTTGTAATCTTTTCAATTACGTTTACATCAATTGGGACATGTTTTTCCACACACAAAAATCCTCCATGTCCTCTCACCAGTAGTTTCTTCACGCAGGTATTGACATCCTCCCCCCTGCCAAAGTGTGGGATTTCTAACAAATTCATTATTCTTGTATTGTACAACCATGTAACCCATTGTTTGGGTTCTAATATTGGAATTCCTAATGCACTTATCCATTTTCTCTCCATATAAATTTCCTACGCAAGCTTAGAAATTTAGCCACCTTTGTGACGTCGTTATTTGCATACTTTAGTTTGGGGAAAAACCCCAACATGTCCTCTACATCTATTATTAGTTCTAGAATTTGGGGCAATGACAACGAAATCCACTTCTATGTGCACACTACTATTACCACTGGCTTTGTTTTATTCTTTGATAGACTTGTTGTCTCATTCTGTATTTCTTCTTCCATGTACTGATATGTGTCACTATCCTGTTTGTTTGTAATATCCTCTGTTAGGGTCCTATGATATAGTCATCTGGTCTCCAGTTATCTATTTGGAAATTTGCTCTGAATCATTTTGAGAGTGTCTTCATGTTAAGAAAATTAGAGTAAATGGTCCAGAGGTGTATCTTATGTTTCAAAAAGGTGTCCAGGTATATCCAAAGCTGGCAAATGATGTTTTGAGCTCTCAAATGCAAAAGTGTCAAAGGTTAGTTTTCAGCAGCTAAGGGTCAGTTTTCAATGTGTTATAAGCTGTCAAAAGTTCTCACTTTTGTCAGCTAAAAAGGCAGGCACGAGGTGTTCTTAGTTGTCGAAAGAACAAAGTCTGCTAACGGTTAGACTGTCCCATCAGAATCTCAAATCGCCATCGTTACACATGTCATGATGATCTTAAGTTTTGCCAAAATCGTCTCCAGATACGATTTGCTTGGTCTCAATCATTTATTTGGTTTGTATTCATTATTTAATGAAGGATTTGAAACCCTAATATGTCTGTTCGAAACCCTGCTATCATCAACAGTCATTACCATGATCCCCGCGTTAGAGAAACCATCACTGTATGAGTTGGTGTTTAAAAAAACATTATCATCTATGCTATTCCTTTTCGGCATTTTTAAAGGTTTTCCATCCAAGACAATTGTTTGTTTCATGAATTTCCCTCATCCATCTTTCCTTTCTCCTTTTTCCTTGCGCTGGTCTCCCATCCATCAATCCAGATTTCAATTTCTTGAAGGTATTAACAAGTTTTTTGCAGATTTCTACTGGAGGAGCATTGCTCAGGAAAGAGCTTAATGATATAGCATATCTGGAATCTCACCTTGAGATTTTCCAGATGTTCAGAGATGCTGGATGCTATAGGTACTATGAAAAACTACAAGGTTTTCACCAAGGAGTGGCTGAGGCATTTGCCTTAAACTTTGATGGAGCCAAGGCCAAAGTGGGAACAACTGAGATGCAGGTTTATGAAGTCATTGTTGCAGAAACAACATAGATACCTGGGACTGGTGAAAGATGGTTTAAAACAAGCATTAATAAAGACATTGAGTTCAGGTCTTATCTCAAGCCTGAACACAAATGTATTATTTGGAAGAAAGATATCCCTAGATCCTACTTGGAGGAAAAATGACAACACTTTATCAAAGAAATCCACGTATATATTACATGTGAAGGTAGATATGGTAGAGTGATGCTCTACCATTTCAAGCTCATGAACCATTTCATAGGTAGGTGTCCTTTGAATCTGCCCTTCTACCTTCATAGAAGTTTGACAAAAATGGCACACCAAGTTCAGGCTAAACCTAGTAAGGTGCAGGGTAGGATTTTCCATCATAGCCTTATCAAACTCATAATTCTTGAAGAATTTCAGAGGAGGGATAGAGTTGGGAGCATCTTCTCTTATGGGGTGAATTTGAGCCAGAACCCCAGCCTAAGGACAAAAGGAAGACTTCATCCAATAAATATTCAACACCCCAGAGTAGTAAAAGGAAAATAAGAGCCATTTCCCCAATGATTACAGAGGAGCCAACATCTTCTTCTAAGTCCAAGAGAGCCAAAAAGAAGCTTGATTTCAGCCAAGCTACAAAAGGGAAAACTAGTGCCTATGATAAAAATGTCTTGAACCTTGTTGGGCCTTGGTTATGGAAGGAAGTGAAGAACAAGGAAGGAAAGGTAAAAAGCGAGCTTCGCGGGAGACACAGTAACTGTCACTGAGTCGAAGTGAGCAAAAGAGCAGAAAAGATGGAGCGAAGTGTAGAAAAGAAATCCATTAGATGAGGAGATCAGGGATGACAGATCAACAAGGAAGAAGGATCGTGGACAACTCAGCAAGTAGAGAAAGCCATCATTGGATGCTTTGGAGCACCGCGTGATGAAGAAGGAAAGACATGCTGGCGAAGCCCAGAAAAGGTGGGTCAAGTTGACTTAGGGTTTTATACACCTAGGGTTTTGGTATCTAGGGTTTTGGCACCTAGGTTTTGACCTAAGGCCGTCGGTGAGGGATTGTGATGTATAAATAAAGGTCAAGAGGGCCTGGGTCATGTGGGTCATTGAGTATTGGTATGAGATTGTTGTTATAGCTTTGTTGTGGAGGGAGAGGATTGTATTGTGAGATATTCAACTGTGTGCGAAGGCCAAGTCCTGCAGCTGGGTGCGCAGGAAGGGGAGAGAAAGAGAGAGAAGAAAGAAGATCTTCTAGCTAAAATCACATATAAGAATTGTATGCTTTACCTTAATAAATCATAAGCATAGTTCTGTGGATGTATCCCTAGAGAGAGAGTGAACCACATATATTTTGTGTCGTATGTGTGATTGATGCCTGGATCTCTGTCATTGTTATATTGTTATTTGCAGTCTTATGTTATATAAGATCTATAGCTGCGTAGGATACACCTAGATGATAAGTGATATATGAATGTTGTATTGTTGTTGTGATAGACCCACTTGATATTCCCCTGGTTGTAGACATTCCTGTCTTGCAACCCCCCTCTTAGCTACTTCAGGTGAGACTGCATCTGCTTCACATGTGTTACCGAAAGGGCCAGTAGCTAGGGCTTGTTGGTGCGCTCTTGGAGTGAACCTCGAGTCTGTCGCTGTGCCAAAAAATGGTTCTGTTGCCGTGACATGAATCTGTGTAAGGGAATGTCAAGGTGGTTCCCATCGAAGACATAGATTCAAAAGTGGATAGAGGATCAAGAGAGGGACTTCGCAGAAGCCCAAAACAAGAACCCTAAGCTAAGTACTGAAGGTTGGCTACAGAGACACATCTTCACTGATATTCACGAGATCTTATTTGAAGGAATCCATCAAGAGCTATACAAGTGGTTAGCTAGGTTAGTCGATACCCAGGACGAGATCAGATCTAGACCTCTTGTGGTCTGGGCGTTGGAGTTGATTAAGAAGGTTAAGAGAGTCGACAACGCTGTATCAAGGGATATATATCATTGGTTCGATAGTACCATTGGAGGGTATATCACCGAATTTTCTGTTGACATAACATAATCATATAGCCAGGCTGAGAGATACTTCTTCAAAGGACCCAGAGGAAAATTTTTACAATTTCTGAGGATAAGAATCAAGATGTTGTTGCATGAAAAGAATGTCTTGAAGATACAGTAGATTGGTTGGATCTGAAAAGTCTAATGTTAAAGAATTCAGATAGCGACATAGACACAGAAGTTGGGCATACACGCAGTGGGAAAGTATTTTGAGGGGTTAACCTTGAGAACCTATTAAAGAAAAACTATGGAGACGAGGGTTTCTACAGTGGAGAAGAGGTAGATCTGACAGACAAAGAACATTCAGAACTCACCAGAGCAGAGGAAGAGGAAGCTGAAGAAATTTGCCAAAACGAGACAGAAACATCAGGAACTGCGCAGACCACTGAAGTAAGTAATATCAATCCTTCTGTTATTTCAGAAACACTAAGTAATCAAAATATTCCGAATCACCAGAGTCTGCAGACTACTATTACTAGTAGTTCAACATCTACTCAGACATGAAACCTAGGAATCTCTATGGTAGAAGATATGAGGCTCCCTATATTTAAAGGAGATGGATTTGAAGATCCTGATAAACACTAGTTCTTGTGCGAGGCCATATGGAACATTAAAAATATTATTGATGAAACTGTTAAAAGAAACCAGTTTAGCCCTACGTTGAGGGATCACACGCTGAGCTGGTACTTGAAGCTTGTCCATGGACTTGCACAGCCTAAGCCACTAAATGAGATCAAGAATGCACTGGTTGTAGAGTTTAAAAAACCTAAGTCGGAGTCACAGTGTATTACTGAGCTGAAGGAGATCAAACAGAAGGCAACCAAACCTATTTGGGAGTTCGATCAGAGATTGAAGACCCTAACAGGCCGATTGACTTTTAAGATCCCAGATGAGTATAATAAAGAATGGTTCATCGCTTCTCTTTTACCACACATCAAAGTTCTCCTGATGCAGCAGAAGATTGCATCGCAGGCATAAGCTTTGGAGATCACCATGAAGCTTGAATCAACACCTATGGGAGAATCTAGCTCAGGCATGACTAGATCTTGAGCCAACTGACTAGTTTGTCTTTGCAGGTTGAGGATATGAAGATTAACGCATGGCAATGGATGAGGCCATGAAAGCCACACTAGAAAGATGGTGGGGGACGCACAAAGGAAACATCACAGACTGGACACAATGCCAAACTTTGATGACAACGCGGTTCTCAACACAAGTAGGAAGATACGAAATGAGGTACACAGGTCGAAGTTGCCCAAAGGACGATGTGCGAAGCTGCGAAGAGGCCTGGAGTAACATTCCTCGAGAACAATGGATGCACATATTCATTAACATGCTGGACACGATCCCTATCAAATGGTACCTTCAAGCGGAGCTATGTCTCGTCACTTCAGATTGGGAAGGTATGATCCATAATTTTGTAACCACCTTTTTGTTTGAAAGTGAATTTCCTTCAGTAGACCAAGGATTACATATTGTGAGACAGAAAGTAATTAAGGAGGCATCTGGCCTCCCTTTGGAGAAAGAAGAGGATGAATGGACCGCGCCATTCCAGAAATTGCAAGGATGTTACAACATTAATACCGATGAATATGAGGATCCGAGGAAGGTAAACATCAATGAGACAGAAGGCCACAGAAATGTGGAAGGACCAGGAGTTGAGATTCCATTCATAGGACAACCTATCAGAATAAAGAAAGTCAATATTGGGACAGAGGAGACACCAAAGCTTGCCAATGTCGGAGATTATTGGGATGTTGCTACCATTGACAAGATTACAGAGTTATTGCATGAATATCAAAACTTGTTCCCGACCAAGTTCACTGGTATGAAGGTAATCAAAGGGCCTATGGATGAGATGAGAATACCTTTGAAACTGGATGTGAAGCCAGTCAATAAAAGACCTTATAGACTTAACTCGAAATACAAGGAAAAAGTGAAGATCGAGCTCGATAGAATGATGGAAGCAGGGATTATTGAACCTGTCAAAGAGTTAGATTGGATCAGCCCTATGGTGGTACAAGACAAGAAGATAAAAGAAATCAAGATCTGTGTGGACCTCAGAAAGTAGAATGATGCATGTTTGCATGACCCTTTCCCTACACCATTCACAGACGAAGTGTTGGATAACGTGGGAGGCTAGGAAGTATATTCTTTTACATACGACTTTTTGAGATACCATCAGATCCGCATTGCCAAGGAGGACCGTCATAAGACTACGTTTTCCACAGAGTGGGGATCCTACTAATATACAGTAATGCCATTTGGATTGAAGAATGCCCCAACCATCTTTTCCAGGGTGGTGGTCGAAGCATTGAAAGAATTTTTGCATAAATTTTTAGAAGCATACTTTGATGATTGGACTGTTTTTAGTTTGTTAAACAATCATATTGAATGTCTAAGGATAATGTTGGACAAATGCAGGCAATGTCAAATTTTGAATCTGAAGAAATGCATCTTCTTCTCACCATTTGGAGTGCTATTAGATCATATTGTATGCAAGCATGGATTGCTAGTTGACCCATCTAAAATTGCAATTATAGTTGATTTTCCACCTCTTACTTTAGTCAAACAACTATGCACTGCGCTGGGCCATACTGGATATTACAGGAAATTTATCAAAAGATATGCCCAAATTACAGCACCAGTGGAGAAGCTGCTGAAGAAGGACTGCTAGTATGAGTGGATAGATGAATGCCAGCAGAGCTTCGATGCACTGAAACAGAAGATGGTTACAATGCCCATTCTGGTTTTTCCAGATTGGAGAAAAGAATTCCATGTGCATGTCAATGCATCTTCTATTGCATTAGGAGAAGTACCGGAACAACCTGGAGAAGGGGACATTGATCATCCATTAGAATTTTCCAGGAGGAAGCTATCCACAGCTAAAGTTAATCACACCACTATAGAGAGAGAGGGACTAGCCATGGTGTATGCATTGCAAAAATTATGCCACTACTTTTTGGGAGGACACTTTAAAATGTTTACTGATCACTCCGCGTTGAGGTACGTAGTCAACAAGCCAGTGTTGGGGGGGTGAATATGCAGATGGATTCTTCTGTTTCAAGAATATGATTTTGAGATCATAGTTAAGCCAGGAAGAATGAACAAGGGCCCAAATCACTTATTAAGGTTGGAACAAGCTGAATAACGTACCAGTTTGGAGGATACATTAACGGATGCACAACTACTTTCCATTACTAAGATTGATTACCACTTCATAGACATAGTCAAGTTCCTGTCAACATGAATGGTTCTAAGTGAGTATACAATTCCTCAGGAGAAACAACTAGTGGTGTATGTTGTAGACTTTTCACTTATAGCTGGACAACTGTACAAAATGGGACCAGATGAAATATTAAGGAGGTGTGTTATGGAGACAGAGCGACCACTGATCCTCGTATAAGCTCATGAAGGCATTGCAGGAGGACATTACGCAGGGAAAGAAACTGCACAAAAGGTTCTGCAAGCTAGCCTTTGGTGGCCTACGTTACACAGAGATGCTAAAGAGTATACCAAAGCATGTGATGTATGCCAGAGAATTGGAAAACCATCTCGAAGAGATGAAATTCCATTAGCACCGCAGATGACCCTACAAGCATTTGAAAAGTGGGCCATTGACTTCATGGGACCTATAAACCCACCAGGAAAGCGCATAGGAGAAAGGTACATTATTACTGCGACATAATACTTAACTAGATGGGCCGAAGCCAGAGAAACCAAGGACTGTAGTGCAACTACAACTGCGGGTTTTATATTTGATGACATAATAACCATGTTTGGATGCCCTAAGATCATTATGAGTGATCAAGGTACACACTTCATCAATAAGACAGTTGAAGCCCTGACTGAAGAATTTGCATTCCACCATCAGAAGAGTACACCTTACCATCCACAAGCAAACGGAATGGTTGAAGCATTCAACAAGATCTTAGAGACAACATTAACAAAGATTTGCAGCATGAACATGGATGGCTAGGATTTAAGAGTACCAACAGTACTCTGGGCTTATAGAACCACTTGCAAGAAATTAACAATGTAGACCTCCTTCAAGTTGGTTTATGGTCTTGAAGCTGTTGTCCTGATGGAATACTTAGTACCAAGCCTGAGAATTGCTGCATTTACAGACATTGATGATACCGACGATGTTCGTGAGAGGCTTGCACAGTTGGTTGAACTGGAAGAAGACATATTCATTGTAGGATTCCATCAACAAGTTCAGAAGGAACGAGAAAAGGCCCATCATGACAGGCACATCAAGAAGAAGACATTCAAACAAGGTGATTTAGTATTGGTGTATGACAGTAAGTTTATCAAACACCCTGGGAAGTTCATAATGCATTGGATCAGACCATATGAGATTGCCCATGAAGGAGTAGCTGCGCAGCTGAAGAAATTAAAGGGAGACTGAAGGAAGGATTGGTGAATGGGAGTCAGTTGAAGGAAGAATTGGTGATTGGTGAAGGGTCTAGGTACCAGGTGTAGTTGAAACTGGGTACTAGACATAGAAAAGACAGTCTGCACAAGGATGGAAAGGAGGCATAAAGCAAAAAACAAGGGCTGCACTACGTAGTCCAAAGTTGAAGTAAAACAAGAGGATCAGATCTGAAGTGCCTCGGGAGGAGTCATAGGTGAGTGTTGGGGGCTTGTTGGCCCTTGGTTATGGAAGGAAGGAAAGAACAAGGAAGGAAAGGTAAAAAGCGAGCTTCGCGGGAGACACAATAACTGTCATCGAGTCGTAGTGAGCAAAAGAGAAGGAAAGATGGAGCGAAGTGAGAAAAAGAAAGTCGTTAGACGAGGAGATCAAGGATGAAAAATCAACAAGGAAGAAGGATCATGGACAACTCAACAAGAAGAGAAATCCATCATTGGATGCTTTGGAGCACCACACGACGAAGAAGGAAAGACAGGCTGGTGAAGCTCGAAAAAAGAGGGTGAAGTTGACCTAGGGTTTTAGACACCTAGGGTTCTGGTATCTAGGGTTTTGTCACCTAGGTTTCAACCTAAGGCTGTCGGTGAGGGATTGTAATGTATAAATAAAGGTCAAGAGGACCTGGGTCGTGTGGGTCATTGAGTATTGGTATGATATTGTTGTTATAGCTTTGTTGTGGAGGGAGAGGATTGTATTGTGAGATCTTCAGCTGTGTGCGAAGGTCAAGTCCTGTAGTTGGGTGTGTAGGAAGGGGAGAGAAAGAGAGAGAAGAAAGAAGATCTGCTAGCTAAGAGCACAGATAAGAACTGTATGTTTTACCTTAATAAATCATAAGAAAATTTCTGTGGACATATCCCTAGAGAGAGGGTGAACCACGTATATTTTGTGTCGTATGTGTGAATGATTCCTAGATATATGCCATTGTTGTATTGTTATTTGCAGTCTTATGTTAGATAATATCTATAGTTGCACAGGATAGACCTAGATGATAAGTGATATATGAATTCTATATTGTTGTTGTGATAGATCCACTTGATATTCCCCTGTAGACATTCTTGTCCTGCAACCCCCCTCTTAGCTGCTTCGGGTGAGAGTGCATCTGCTTCATAGGTGCTACCGAAAGGGCTAGTAGCTATGGCTTGTTGGTGCGCTCTTGGAGTGAACCTTGGGTCTTCCCCTGTGCCAACAAATCTACCTTCTATAGATTCAGAGGAGGAGGTAGAGCTTATAGAAGAAGAGGTGCATGAGCAAGAATCTCCTGAAGAAACAACACCTAGAGTCCAAAGTTCTAAACATGAAGCCCCTAATTTTCAAGCTCCTGAATAAGCACCTTTATCACTTGAAGCTCAAGATCTAGAGGTCCCTGAAGCATCAACAAGAAAACATCGTAAGTCAACATCAAAGAAGATAAAAAATATTGAGGAAGAATTCATGGAGCTGAGGTTACTGGGAAAGGTGGTCAAATCCCAAAATGATACCATCACAAGGACATCATCAGAGGTAAGAGACTGCTTTCAAAGACTAGCTAAAATGCATGTTAAATTGGAAAAGAAGTACAAAAGGTTGCTTGAAGAAAACAAGAAGTTGCACAAGGTAGCTAGATGTTTGAAGATGAAACTAAGGCTCAAAGATGCAAATATTATAGCTCATCCAGGCTTGGAGAAGCTAGCAGAGGCTGCAGAGAACTTGAATGAGTAACCTTGAAGTTTGAAAGATTGAAGGAATTTCTATTTTGAAGTTTTGATGAAGATTTTCAAAGCCCGTGGTTTCGGTAGCTTTCATGGTTTTCAAAAGGCGCTGTTAGCTGCTGAAAGCTCCTCTTTCGACAACTTACTCTAATGATTTTACGCTTCTAACCCACCGAAAGTGCAGGACCTGGCAAAATACTCATTTTTTTCTCAGATCGAGGATTTTTGTTTCCATATCATGTGGGAATGGTTTTTAAGGAAATATAAGAATTAAAGGGATACAGATCATCATCCTTTTCCATATTTTGAGGCAGATGATAAGGCAAGAAGACTAAGTGGATTTTCTATTTTTGGCCAAAATTGCTCAGTTTTCAAAGAAGGAATTCGAAAGTGTTCTACTATCTTATGAAAACTATGAATACTACTGAGGAGATCGAATATTGTTGAAGACTAGTTGATAAGGGTTTGACCCTTAAATCAAGGCTCAATCTTACACATCATATTAATTTGATCTTGTTTTATTTTTAGTATATCAGATCCAGTTTTATAGGATCTTAACTTGTTTGTAAAGTCTATAAAGCCTATGAATTTCAAAAAAGAAAGTGTTGTTTAGTTACACTGACAAGGAAGGATGGCATGGGAATGTACCCATCCACTATAGAAATGTTTCAAAATCTGTAAGAGACTTTTATGAATGAATACAAAGGCATTATATTTCCTGATTCCCATGTCTTGTTTAAGTGGTGAAGTTTTTCCTTGATGTAACTTGTTACTTTCTTGTTTCACATGATTTTTCTTTCTGTATTGTCTATGAGAAGATAATGTGCATGATTTGTTATTAACACCCTATGCTGGCTAGAAACAATATTTATGTTTTCTTCCAAGTTTGAAATGTAGAATTCAAATAAGCTCTACTCTGCATTTGAAATGAATTTAAATCCATTCTTATTTTCCCATTTTATAAGCTCAAAGGATCCACTGACATGATTATCCTACCTGGTCACATTTTGTCTTAGTTATTCATTCATCTATCGTCTTAACCTCTTGACTCCATTTTTCCCAATGGCCCTTTTTGTGGTCTCAACCAAAAAATCTAAAAACAAATCCGATTCTGCGTAGCTAGCCTAGGACCCATACTCAAACAAATCTAAATCTGATAGAGAGATCCCTCTCTGAGTCTTGGAGGGCTAGATTCTCGACTCGAAGTGGTTTTGTGGTTAACCCTGCCGATTTCCTCCTCAACCTGGGAAATTACAGGGTGATAACATAATGGCGACCATACTGGGGAACTTTCTCTAGTAGTGCACTTCAAGTTCTAGATCTGATCATTGATGGTGGACAGTGACCAGACACAATAAGGATGAGATCATTCGCTTGGTGACTCCAATTAGATCCATACAGTGCCAAATCAAAGACTCCATTGGAGGAAGAACCTGAAATATGACCAAGAAATCCGGAAGGGCCAGGTATTCAAGCTCAAAATGTATTCAAGACATCATTGGTTTTTTCTGTAATTATGTCCTATCGTATTCTAAACCTGATCAAGAGTACATTGTTGAAGCTTACACGAATCATCTTCAAATTGATGAGCCTAAAGAGACTAAACCCCAAGTTGTGGATCATGTACATAATCATACACCTGTGCACATCCTAGATATACTTGTAGAAAGCCCAGTGAGACATAAGCCTCTTTCTTTATTTCCTTTCCTTGTTAAAAAATCAAACAATTGTAGCCCCCTTGCTTCACCCCCTATACCAGTAAAATTCCCAGACAGATATAAGCCTCTAGCTTTGCCTCATATGCTCCATGACCTCCCTGTCAATTACATCAATAATCTGCCCAGGTTTGATAGGGAAAATGTGAAGATCATTGCTAAAAAAGATGTCCAAAGTCTTGAGGATTTTCTTGATCTTTTTGAGGTGGAAGATGATGATGTCAACATCAAAATGTTTGCCCTATCATTACACAGTAAATATAAAAATTGGTTTAAGAGTTTTCCAGCTGCAAGCATTAGCAACATCCATCAATTCACGCAAATTTTCCTAGATCAATGGGTGATCATGGGAAATATATTTCTCATCCTAGATGAATATGAACATATGAAAAGACAGTCGGGAGAGACAGTGCAACATTTTTCAGCTAGGTTCAATAGGGTGTATAATGCATTGCCTGCTGATATAAGACCACCCCCATGATTATATCACTTGCATTTCCACGATGCTTTTGATCCGGAGATGGCCTTTAAGTTAAGGGAAAGGAACACTGTAACCCTGGAATAAATACAAAATGTCGCAGTTGATGTAGAAGCCAATCTGCTGAGCAAAAGGTCCAAGCTAAGAGTAGAAGAAAAAACTAGAATGGAAAAGAAACATATGACATCTTTAGAAGTGAAAATAGATGCGTTGGCCAACATTGTAAAAGAGATGATGTAGGAAATTAGTAGGAAAGAGGCACTTCCTATTCAAAGACCTCATATCCCACTAGTTCCAAAAACGACAAAGATCAATATTCCTAAAAAGTCTACAGCTCAACCTTGGTATCAGGGATTGAAAAATGATAGTTTCATGTATTCAATTCACAATACAGTCGAAGATGAAGTTCAAAATCAAAGGATGGTGGGGAATTCCCTTGACATGATATGCATGTTCAATGGAATTTCATCCATGGATGATTTACCTAGGCTTGATCGATATGATGATGATGATGATGATACCACAATGGATTTTTCAAATAAATCAACAACATATGATTGGGAGGAAGAAGATCATTTGCAATCCCAGCATGAAAATCAATCTGTACATGGAAATTATGACAACTATGATTAAAATGCAGAAAGTTTTGGAGTAAGTGTATAGACTTTACCCTCATGTTTCTCCTCTTTTCAATTTCCGAGAAAAATTTCTGAACGAGTTGTAAATAGTGAAGAAGAAAACCCCTCTGATGAAATAGTGAAGGATGTCATTGACGATAAATAAACCATTTTAGATCTAGGATTACAATATCCAAGTTTGTCTGATTTTCAAAGTTCAGGAGAAAATGTAGAGCCTGAAGCAGAATTCGAAACATTGAAGTGTAACTTTGTACCATTAGTTTTTGACTCATTCAAAATCTTGAAGGAGACTCTTGAGCAGATTTTGAAGGTTAAACACATAGAAAGCTAGAAACTTTCATGTGAATCAATGAAGCAATCTTGTCAACCCTTCAGGATGCCATAACAATTTTTTTAGATGATATGTGTAGATAGGAGCTTTTTTCGACATTCAATTATGGATTGAAAAACATCTATGATTGTGACATGATCAGACAATCAACTTCATTGCCCGATTCAATAGGAGGATCATCACAAATCCCCTCAGAGAATTTGCAGTCATGTAAGGAAGCATTGGAGGACACAGAAAACATAGGTACAAAATCAAGTCACGAGGTTGAACTGTTTGAAGTTGAAAATCAAAGGATGGGCCAAAACTATATTGATCCTGTAAATACATATATGGAGAAATTTTTCAATATAAGATCCTTTTCCATTTCTAGTATTTCTCCTATTTTTAAGGTTTATCAAATTTTTTGTGGTGAAGACCAAGATGGAAACTACTCTCAAGCACCATCAACAGGCCTAGTTCTAAGTTTGATCAAAAGCGATAAAGAAGTAAAATTATCAGAGCAAATTTTAGATTGGCTTCACTGACATTTTTCCATTACTTAACAGAAATATAATTTTAGTAGGTTAGATTAGATAGGTGTGAAAATAACTTGCTGGGCAAGCATGTGTTTTATTTTTGTTTTTATTTTATTTCAAAACTCAGTCAAAGTCATAATGAATAATCAACTGGTGTCCAGTCACTAAGTTGCAGGACATATCAAGATACAAGTGGTGGGATCAACTGAATGGACAAGGCACTGATTTACAAAGACCGAGATCTGAGATTCTTGACACCTCCTAAGGAGCTTCCATCCCCAATTGGAGCCTATGTTAGGGTCCTATGATATAGTTGTCTGGTCTCTAGTTATCTATTTGGAAATTTTCTCTGAATCATTTTGAGAGTGTCTTCATGTTAAGAAAATCAGAGTAAATGGTCCAGAGGTGTATCTTATGTTTCAAAAAGGTGTCCAGGTATATCCAAAGTTGGCAAATGATTTTTTGAGCTCTTGAATGCAAAAGTGTCAAAGGTTATTTTTCGGAAGCTAAGGGTCGGTTTTCAATGTGTTATAAGCTACCAAAAGTTCTCACTTTCGTCAGCTAAAAAGTCAGGAACGGGGTGTTCTTAGCTGCCGAAAGCACAGAGTCTGCAAATGGTTAGACTGTCCCATCGAAATCTAAAACCACCATCAGTACACATGTCATGATGATCTTAAGTGCTGCCAAAATCATCTCCAGATACCAGAACATGACGCTTTCCTTAAGTTTTAGATATTGAATTTACTAACTAAAGAGGGATAGGTGACATACCGTGTAAACACCACTTTCTCTCACCATCACCATCCTAGCTTTGTTCCAACGGTCAGACAATGATGAACCTGCAAAAGAATGCAACCAAACAAAGTGATAGTAATAGCATAAACTCAATATAAACTTATGTATGTGATCAAGGAATCATACAATAAAACACAACAAGCTTTATAGGAAAGAATCATATTACTGTATCATATTAAATGTGAAAGAGATATT
>SNQJ01S0038125.1:109695-120206 GCA_010110895.2 Picea sitchensis | reverse complement strand
TGTTTGCAACTTTGGAAAGTTATCTTTCACACCTATTCCAAATCCCTACGACTAATCTAATGTAGGTTTTCTACCAGAAAAGATAAAAATGTCTAATCTATTTTTATAAGCGCTTTATTTTATGGCGTTGTTACTCAGAAGGAAAATGGCATGGACAATATGGTGTTTTGACCGACTCAAAAGTTATGCAAAGAGATGAAGATGCAATCTTTTCATTTCGATGAAAGCTATGCTACGAGAAGGAGATTACATTTACCATTCCTAGACGCAAAATGTCCCAAAATATTAAAACTCATCAATATCAATATTCTCAAGAAATGAGCAAAAAAGACTGTACACCAATGCACAATTCATGGCCCCCCCGACTGTCATAATTTGAGATAATTTGAGATAAAAAAATGCCAAGAATCATGCAATTTCGCTACTTCTGTAATGCTCCCCCGGCTGTCATCCAACCCACTGTCCGGGCAGACGCTACTTTGCGGAACAACATCATTTTATGCTTAATTAATAACAAGCATTTAAAACAGATTAAACACATTTAAACCGAGAGTCAGCACAAAATTACTGCTGACATAAATAATCCATGGAATTAACATTAATTCATATGCATAGCAGAATACATGATAAATATAAATACACAGACATGCAAAACATAATTAAAACATCGTCTGGTACTTATCTTTGAAACGGTGGTAATTCCACCAACCACGTGCAGGCCTTCCACAAACCTCCCAACCTTAGACCACACTTCTCATCAAGCTCAGCAGTGGGTCACCCCCGAGCTGGGACTAAGCTCCACCCCAAGGTAAGGAATCCTAGGCTAGGATGAGGTTACAGGGAAAACATCACATAATGACTTGAAGGATTCTTCCCAAGATGCCATCTTACGCCCACTACTCCCGGACTCTCATTCCCCACATTCCTGTTCTGCCCAGGAGTATACACCTTCACAAGCACAATCCATCGGTGCTACACCTGCCTCTTTGGGTCTCGAAAACAGGCCAGATCAGGAAGTCTCAGAGCTCGAAACTAGTGTTGGTCACTCTCTGGAAGAAACCACTTCCCAGCAAACTCTCTCACTTGGAAAGAGTTTCTCACAAGCCTGACATCCTGCCTCTTCCAGCAACAATCACCTCCCTCACCTGGAGAGAGGTTACACACAGGCTCGACATAGACTTAGATTGGCCCGTAAGCCACGTTCAGTCCAGCACTGCGTGGCCACAACAACCAACTGGGAAAACATACACGGGCTTCCCAAACAGGCTCCACAACCACGAGATAGACTCACGGTTTTGGTTTCACGATTGCACCAAGTGTACAGAGATTCCACGCACAAGATCAAACTGTTCAGACAGAGGATGTACTGGCTATCTTAGAAATCAACACAGGCTTTTCGGCTTTTAGATATGCACCAAGGTATTCTTGCAGAGGTCAGACCGTTCACGTTTAGACGGTCGAGTAGAATGGAGGAGGAACCCCCATCACGACTCAACTCAACAGTTTTATCTGCATGTGCTTGGGTTGACACTTGTCACTCATGAAACTGCATGCGTTCCATCAAAATGCATTCCTCCCCATTTGGAAGTTACTTGTCCTTCCAAAAGAACTTAGGATAAAACATATTATTCACATGTCTTTTGGAATAATATTAAAATATTATTCACATGTCTTTTGGAATAATATTAAAATATTATTCCCCAAAGACTTAAGCCCCTAGGCTTAACACTTAGTCCCTTTTCCCACCTTCCAACCCCTAATCCCTTGCCCACTCTGTGGTAGCTTAGTCCCACATCACTCATTCATCATGGTCGGTCTGTACAAGGCGATGTTTATATTTTTATTAATGTTCTGCATAAATACATGTACAAAATCAGGCTCTTGGCCTTCAACACTTATTCTCTCTAGCCTAAAAATCACATAAGCCCACCAACTTATATAAACTTGGCTCACCAGCCTATAAAACATTTTTACAACTCATTTTGTAAACAATATTTACAACTGGGCTCGGCCTTGGGGACATTACAATCCCCCTCCCCTTATTTCTGCACTGTCCTCAGTGCAACTTTACATAGCTTCTGCAAGCTTTTCAAAATTTTCAAAAAGATGCGGGTGCTTTGCCCACATAACATCTTCATGCTCCCATGTTGCATCCTCATGACCATAAGATTTATAGCTTGATTCCAGAGCTATTTTATTTTCTTGTCCAATATGTGCACATGATGCACTTGCAGGACACCTTCTGGTTCCACCTGAATCACATTCCAGTCGATAACATGATTAACATCAGGTATATATTTCTTAAGCAATGAAACATGAAACACATTATGTACAATCATAGATGCAGGTAATGAAAAGATGTATGAACCTGGCCCAATCCTTTCCAGGATTTCAAATGGCCCACAAAATCTTGCTGCCAACTTGGCACAACTTCCAAGCTTCAGGGAACTCCTGTTAGTTTTCACTTTCAGGAAAACATGATCACCCACTTTGAATTCTCGGTGGGTTCTGCTCTTATCAGCATAACTTTTCTGCCTGTCCTGGGCAACTTTCAAATTCTGTTTAATTTTTATCATTTGGTCCTCCATCTCCTTGAGCAACTCTGGCCCAACTACTTCTCTGTCAACTGGATTATCCCAACTCACTGGAGTGTTGCACTTTCTTCCATAAAGTGCTTCAAATGGGCTCATCTTCAACGAAGCATGATACCCATTATTGTAGGTGAATTCTACCAAATGAAGGTAGTCTTCCCATATTGATGGTTTGTCCATCACGTACATTCTCAGCATGTCCTCTATTACTCTGTTCACCCTCTCTATCTGTCCATCAGACTCGGGATGATACAATGTACTAAAATTTAGATTCGTTCCGAATCCTTTGAACAATCCTTTCCAGAATTTCGAGGTGAATTTTGGGTCCCTATCAGACACAATTGTTTTAGGAATTCCGTGCAAGAGTGCCACTTCTTTTAAGAAGATATCAACAACATCTGCTTCCTTGTGAGTGGTTTTCAGTGGAATAAAATGGGCAGATTTTGTAAGCTTGTCCACCACAACCATGATTGAATCATGCTGCTTGCTTGTTTTGGGCAATCCTGTAATAAAGTCCATGGTCACCACTTCCCACTTCCATTCAGGAATGGGTAAAGGCTGTAGCAACCCTGCTGGGTGCTTATGATCAGCCTTAACTTTCTGGCATTCCATATATCTGGCAATGTAGTAAGAGATCTCCCTCTTCAAACCCGGCCAAAAGTAATGGCTTTTGACTGCTGCCACAGTCTTCTGATATCCAGGGTGTCCAACATAAGTCACATTATGCATTTATCTTAGAATCAAAAGTTTCAAACCCTGGACATTGGGTATATACACTCTGTTTTTATATAGAAGTATTCCATCAGCTCCCAAGATGTAATTTCCCTCTTTCTGTGGTCTCTCACATTGCTGTAGCTTTTCTACTAAGTCTCTATACTACAAATCAACATTTGCAGCTTCCAAAATTCTACCCTTGATATCAATCCTGTACATGCTAATGGATGTAGCATGTAATTCATGCACTTTTCTACTGAGTGCATCAACCACCTTGTTTTCCTTCCCCTTGATATGCTTGATATCAAAGTCGTATTCGTACAAAAACTCCAGCCACCTACTTTGTCTAGCATTTAAAGTTGGCTGATCAAACAAATATTTCAGACCATTGTGGTCTGTTCTCAATTCAAATATCCTTCCCATGAGGTAATGTCTCCATTTCCTCAAAGCGTGGACTATTGCTGCCAACTCCAAATCGTGAGTGGCATAATTCTTTTCGTGCTCTTTCAGCTTCCTGGACTCATAACAGATTACAAATCCATGTTGGCTAAGAAATCCTCCCAACCCTTCCTTACATGCATCTATGCACAACATGAAATCCATATTTGGATCTACAATCCTCAAGATTGGAGCATTGGTTAACAGTTGCTTCAATCGCTGGAAATTGTTCTCACACTCTTCAGTCCACTGAAACTTTTTCTCCGTCCTTTGCAAGGAAGTGATAGGGTGAGCTATCTTTGAGAACCCTGCGATAAAACTTCTATAATAGCCTGCCAGACCCATAAAGGATCTAACTTCCGCCACATTCCTTGGCGCTAACCATTCTTGGATGGCCTCAACATTCTCAGGATCCACAACGATCCCTTATTCTAAAATAATGTGCCCCAAGTAATGGATCTTCCTTTGGTAAAATGAGCATTTGCTCAATTTGGCATATAGTTGGTGTCCTCTCAACACTTGTAACACTAGTCTCAGGTGTTTTTCATGCTCTTCCTCTGACTATGAATACACCAAGATGTCATCCAGGAAGACAATGACAAACTTGTCTAAATAGTCCCTGAATACACCATTCATCAAGCACATAAAAACAACAGGTGTGTTTGACAGTCCAAACGGCACCACTGTGAACTCATAATGACCGTGCCTTGTTCTAAAGGCGGTCTTGCTGATGTCCTCATCCTTTATTCTTACCTGGTGATATCCTGATCTGAGATCTATCTTCAAAAATATTTCCACAACTTTCAACTGATCGAAAAGATTGTCGATCCTCGACAAAGGATACTTGTTCTTGACATTTACTTTGTTCAACTGTCTGAAATCAATGCACAGCCTCAACGTCCCGTCCTTATTCTTCACGAATAGGACTGGGGCACCCCAAGGTGACATGCTGGGGTGAATGTATCCCTTCTTTAGAATCTCTTCAAGCTGCAATTTCAACTCTTTCAACTCTGGCGTACTCATTCTATATGGAGATTTTGACACTGGAGCTGCTCCAGGCATCAAATTTATAGAAAAATCGATGTTTCGCTTCGGAGGTAGTCCAGGTACCTCCTGAAATATGTCTTTGAACTCTGTGAGTGCCTCATGGTCTTCAATCCTTGAGACTTCCTCTCTGGATGCTTCCTCCACACGGGCTGCAAATATATGACAACCTTTTTTGTAGCACTTCTTCAGCTGAATGGTTGAGATTTCTCTAACATCCACAACTCTAGGAATCCCTTGGACTATTTTCTGATTCCCCTCCTCATCCATGCATGTAAACCTCTTGTTATGATAGTCCAGGAGGGCATGGTGTTGGTCCAACCAGTCCATTCCAATTAAACAGTCATAGGATCCTAAAGGAAAAATATTCAATTTAGCCTTCATGCTCAGTCCTTTCATGTCCACAGGACAGGACTTCACCAACTTAGCGACTTTCCTCTTGGTTCCTGTAGCTAACTGCACTAACGAAGACTTTTCATGTTTGCTTCTTGATAAATGAAAATTCTCCACCACCCTAGGATATACATAACTATGTCTAGCCCCTGAATCGATTAAAATAATAAATGGTCGGTTGTTAATCATACCTTCCACTTCAATCATGTGCGATTGAAATTCTGCTTGTTTGTTGTCCAGGGCTGCGTAGATCCTTGGCATTCTACTGCCCATGTCCTCCATTGTTTCATCTTGTTGAAAAGTATGGATAGCTCTTGCTTTTCCATTTTTATGGAGACAATCGCTGTACTTGTGGTTCCCTTTACAGCCCCAGCACTGAATGGGCATCTATCTCTACCTTTGTTCCCCCATTTCAGCCATTCTCGGCTCTATAAATGATGGATGTCGTTGAGGATTATTTCTGAAAAAGGGAGGTTTGTTTCCTTTCTACCTCTGATCCTTCTTAAACTTCCTCTAGTCATCCCAAGCCTTTCAAAAGGTAGGATTTTCTCTCTGCTGTTCATATAAGCATTTATCCCTTCTTATTGTTTCTTCCATAGTCTTAGGATCTTCATACTGAATCTTGTCACCAATGGTAGGTGGCAACCCACTCAGATGCCTCTGAATCTTGACAGCCTCATCTTTGATGAATTTAACATACTTCACTAGTTCCAAGAAACTTCATTCGTATTCATCAATGGTCATGCTGCCTAGCTTGAGTTGGAAGAAATCCTTCATCTTTCTGTCATAGTATCTTTTAGTCAAGTATTTCTTCTCGAAATACCTCTTGAACTCCTTCCAAGTGATATCTTTCTCTCTAATGTGCTGCACCTGCACAAACTGATCCCACCACATGGATGCTTTTCCTTTTAGTTGATACATCGCAATTCTTCCTTCTGCATGAGAGGAATAATTCTGCAGTTGGAAATATTTTCTCATGCCAAGAAACCATGTTTTGACATCTTCCTCCTTATGTTCTCCATCAAATGTAGGAGGCTTAATCTTATTCTTATCCCCTTTCAATTCATCCATCCTAGATCTCCCGTGCTTTTTGGTAGGAGATGGGCTTGAACTACTGTGTGCTTCCTTACCAGAATACTTTGGGGAGTGACGATGATGTATGCTACCACTCCTCGATCTTCTTTTTCTCTCAGGGGTCCTGACACTTCTTGATATTCTATTCCTCTTAGGGGTCCTGTGACTCTCTATCTTGCTTGAGTCACTCCCCTTCTCCAATTTCCTTTCTATTCTTTCCAGGATCTTCAACATTTTTAAGTTGAATTCACCCTGTTGATCCCTGATTCTCATGAGCTTACGACTATTAGCTTGACGGGCCTGGGCATATTTTTGCAATATTTCAATGAGTTTCATCATATGTCCTTCCTTATCCAATTCTCTTCTGTGCCCATTGGAGTTCGATCCTTCAACTCCTAGGTTGACATTCCTTCCTACCCTTTCGTCCTCTGTTTCAGAGGCAATCTTCAACTCTTCCAATTCCATACTCGAAGTCGGTTTGTGGCGGTCCTGACACTCTTTGAAATCTGCACACACAACATGCAGTCAACCAAAGTTTGTCAGGCATTAAACCGTTAACAAAATCACAATATTCATAAACCAACGTGAGTGAGAAAACATTTTGACTTCACAAAGTTTTCTGAGCTCTGACGGCTCTACAATTTCGGGACTTCATGACTTTTGGCTTTAGGGTATTGGTCCACGAGGCTCTCACACTCACTTTTGGGTTTTGGTTCTTCGGTACCTGGGAGTTCATGATGGAGTGACTCCCAACCCCTTGTCACTCCAACTCCCAAATTCTGAAATTTCAATTTACTTTACTCTCCGGGCCCACAGTATTGTTGTCTCCCTTAACCACGGTGGGGCGTGGCACGTTCAAGAGGATCCACGTCACCTATGGTGACATCGTCGGGTCCCACCATTCTCTCCTGTCTTCTCGACTCGCTGGAACGTGGTGCACATCCATATGTCCACATCCATTCCAATCGAAAATCCAACGGTTAGACTTTTCTTGGATCTACTACACAGATCCTTTCGGCGTTTTCAGGATTTCGGTAACCAGGAGTTTGCGATGTAGCGACTCCAAGTCTCTTGTCATTTCAATCCCCGAATTTCGAAATGATCCAATGGTTCAAGTTCCTCTCCTATGATCTATAGTGTAGATCGTTTCGGGATTTCAAGTTTCGCTATTTTGTGACTTGCGAAAACAAGGGTTCTTGCCCTTGGGTTTTCTAGGTGTTGAAATGCCAACCGACAGCCACATGTCCCTTCGATAGATGGTCCTCATGATTTCGGGATTTCGCGTACCGTTGTTTCCACACTCCTGTGAAACTCCAAAGGTTTTTAAACCTTGTGCACGTTCTCTAGCTCTGACGGTCGTGAGGGTTCTCGTTTCCTCCTGAACAGATCCTAAGGCTCCAATACTTCTAGTGTAGAGTTCTCTCTCTCCCTCTGTCCATATAGCACACTGGATACAGTTTCATAACACCGCTACACCTCATGAGCTTGGCAACATGGTCAAGTAACTCCTTGACAGTCAGGAGCATTCAAAGGTCCGAAATTGGTCCTCCAAACACAATTTCTCCTCAAACCCTCGGTCCAAAGACCACTCAACTGGCCCATCTAGACTCAGCATCGAAACCTTGGCTCTGATACCATTCTGTAATTCTCCCCCGACCGTCATCCAACCCACTGGATGGGCAGATGCTACTTTGCAAAACAACATCATTTTATGCTTAATTAATAACATGCATTTAAAACAGGTTAAACACATTTAAACTCAGAGTCAACACAAAATTACTCCTGACATAAATAATCCATGGAATTAACATTAATTCATATGCACAATAGAATACATGATAAATATAAATACACAGACATGCAAAACATAATTAAAACATTGTTTGGTACTTATCTTTGAAACGATGGTAATTCCACCAACCACGTGCGGGCCTTCCACGAACCTCCCAGCCTTAGACCATGCTTCTCATCAAGCTCAGCAGTGGGTCACCCCCGAGCTGGGACTAAGCTCCACCCAAGGTAAGGAATCCTAGGCTAGGCTGAGGTTACATGGAAAACAACACAAAATGACTGGAAGGATTCTTCCCAAGATGCCATCTTATGCCCACTACTCTTGGACTCTCATTCACCACATGCCTCTTCCGCCCAGGAGTATACACTTTCACAAGAACAGTCCATCGGTGCTACACCTCCCTCTCTGGGTCTCGATAATAGGCTGGATCAGGAAGTCTCAGAGCCCGAAGCTAGTGTTGGACACTCTCTGAAAGAAACCACTTCCCAACAAACTCTCTTGCCTGGAAAGAGTTGCTCATAGGCCTGACAACCTGCCTCTTCCAACAACAATCACCTCCCTCACCTGGAGAGAGGATACACACAGGCTCGGCATGGAATTACACTGGCCTGTAAGCCACGTGCAGTCCAGCACTGCATGGCCACAACAACCAACTGGGAAAATAGAAACGGGCTTCCCAAACAGGCTCCGCAATCATGGGATAGACTCACGGTTTTGGTTTCGGGATTGCACCAAGTGTATAGAGATTCCACACACATGCTCAAACTGTTCAGACAAAGGATGTACCAGCTATCTCAGAAATCAACATAGGATTTTCAGCTTTTAGGGATGCACCAAGGTATTCTTGCAGAGGTCAGACCATTCACATTCAGATGGTCGGGTAGAATGGAGGAGGAACCCCCATCATGGCTCAACTCAACAGTTTTATCTGCATGTGCTTGGGTTGACACTTGTCACCCATTAAACTGCATGCATTCCATCAGCATGCCTTCCTCCCCATTTGGAAGTCACTTTTCCTTCTAAAAGAACTTAGGATAAAACATATTATTCACATGTCTTTTGGAATAATATTAAAATATTATTCCCCAAGGACTTAAGCCCCTAGGCTCAACACTTAGTCCCTTTTCCCACCTTCCAGCCCCTAATCTCTTGCCCACTCTATGGAAGCTTAGTCCCCCATCACTTATTCATCATGGTAGGTCTGCATGCAGTGGTGTTTATATTTTTATTAATGTTTTTCATAGATACATGTACAAAATCAGGCTCTTGGCCTTCAACACTTAGGCTCTCTGGCCTAACAATCACTTAAGCCCACCAACTTATATAAACTTGGCTCACTAGCCTATAAATTTTTTTTACAACTCATTTCATAAACAAGATTTACAATTGGGCTCGACCTTGGGGAAATTACAACTTCAAATGCAAGGATGTCCCCAATCCAATATAAAGCAAGAAATTAAATCTTTTTGTTTCAAAATTTTCACTAAAAGAAATAATGAACTTTCTTAAAACAAAGAAACCCAAACTAAAGGTTTTCTTTTAAAGAGAACTATTTAGGATAAATTTGATCTTTCCCTTAACAATTTCAAAGAAAACATAGGCTTTGGAATTGAAAGACACTCAAAGCAAGAGACTAATCCTTCAAAACCAAACAAAGCAAAGATGGCTAAAAGAAACTCAAAGAATGTCAAGCAAACTGTAAACAGATCAATATAGGCTCCAAAATTTCAATCTAGCTGATCAAAGAAAAAATGGCCATCAAAAGATAGGAAAGCCTAATTCCAAACACAAATTTCAAATGGGTTCGCAGCCTAGCTATAGGGTGTAGTGCGAAAATCAGTGGAGTTCGTAGGCTAGACACAGGCAAGGTGTGAACATGTCACACTGGATTACACAGTAGGGTGCGAACTTCAGTGATTCTCGTAGGCCACATAAAGGTATAGTGTGGGAAGGTTTGTAATCAAGCAAATTTTGGAAAAAGGACAGAACTTTTGAGTGAACTTCTGGATCCAGGGAGTCTGTAAGGATCTCCTAAAGACTCAGAGATTGATTGGGAATGAAAAAGGGTGGGTCAAGAGAAAATGGCCAAGAAAAACCACCAAAATGGGTTGTATCCCCAGTATGGTTGCCAATTTTGTTATTGGATAAATTGATAAGTGTGGACACTAACTGATCTCCCTAGATCCACCTAGATCTAGAACAAAACAAACCAGAACATGACGCTTTCCTTAAGTTTTAGATATTGAATTTACTAACTAAAGAGGGATAGGTGACATACTATTTAAACGCCACTTCCTCTCGCCATCGCCATCCTAGATTCGTTTCAATGCTCATACAATGATGAACCTGCAAAAGAACGCAACCAACCAAAGTGATAGTAATAGCATAAACTCAATATAAACCTATGTATGTGATCAAGGAATCATACAATAAAACACAACAAGCTTTATAGGAAAGAATCATAT
>SNQJ01S0038125.1:89304-109647 GCA_010110895.2 Picea sitchensis | reverse complement strand
ACTTTCTCCATGAGAGCTCCTCTCCTTTTATAAGCTGAAGAGGATAAGGTGAGGAGGTTAGGATGATCCCACTAAATCATGAAAACGGGTAAGATCCAAACCACTCGGATGCCACCTCACCATGGAAGTTTCTCCTTCTAGAAGCATAGAGAAGATGCTCATTTTCCCACGTATGAGCATTCTTGCACCCTGCTTATAGAGAAACCTACGAACCCCTCACAACCCAGCTATGGTGCAGCCTGCGAGAATTAGGCATTCTCACACCCTGCCTATATAGCAACCTGCGAACATCCTCTTTAATAGGGTTTTTACAAAGGAAAATGCAACTTCTTTTCTTAGGAAAAGGTCTTCTCCCTTCTTTCTTCAGGAACTCAGGTCACTGACCCCTTTGAAGACTATAGACAGGTTTGCATCATTAACGGTCATAGGGATGACGAAAATAATGTGTAACACCTACTTGGAGGAAAAATGACAACACTTTCTCAAAGCAATCCAAGTATATATTACATGTGAAGGCAGATATGGTAGAGTGATTCTCTACCATTTCAATCTCATGAACCATTTCACAGGTAGGTGTCCTTTGAATATGCACTTCTACCTTCATAGAAGTTTGAAAAAAATGGCACACCAAGTCCAGGCGAAACTTAGTAAGGTGCAGGGTAGGATTTTCCATCATAGCCTTATCAAGCTCATATGCTTGAAGAATTGTAGAGGAGGGATAAGAGTTGGGAGCATCTTCTCTTCTGGGGTGAATTTGATCCAGAACCCTAGCCTAAGGACAAAAATAAGAACTCATCCAATAAATATTCAACACCCCAGAGTAGTAAAAGGAAAAGAAGAGCCATTTCCCCAATGATTATAGAGGAGCCATCCTCTTCTTCTAAGTTCAAGAGAGCAAAAAGGAAGCTTGATTTCAGCCAAGCTACAGAAGGGAAAACTAGATCCCCTGATAAAAATTTCTTGAATCTTCCTTATATAGATTCATAGGAGGAGGTAGAGCTTATAGAAGAAGAGGTGCTTGAGCAAGAAGATCCTAAAGAAACATCACATGGAGTAGAAATTTCTAAACATGAAGCCCCTAATTTTCAAGCTCCTGAAGAAGCACCTTTCTCACATGAAGCTCAAGATCTGGAGGTCCCTGAAGCATCAACATGAAAACACAGTAAGTCAACACCAAAGAAGATAGAAAATATCGAGGAAGAATTCATGGAGCTGAGGTTACTGGAAAAGGTGGTCAAATCCAAAAATGAGACCATCAGAAGGACATCATCAGAGCTAAGAGACTACTTTCAAAGACCAACTAAAATGCATGTTAAATTGGAAAAGAAGAACAAACAACTGCTTGAAGAAAACAAGAAGTTGCACAAGGTAACTAGATGTTTGAAGATGAAACTAAGGCTCAAATATGCAAATCTTATAGCTCATCGAGGCCTGGAGAAGCTAGCAAAGGCTGCAGAGAACTTGAATGAGTAACCTTGAAGTTCGAAAGACTGAAGGAATTTCAATTTTTAAGTTTTGATGAAGAGTTTCAAAGTCTGTAGTTTCGACATCTTGCATGGTTTTCAAAAGGCACTGTTAGTTTCCGAAAGCTCCGCTTTCGGTAGCTTACTCCCACGATTTTACGATTCTAAGCCACCAAAAGCACAGGAACTGGAAGAATACTCATTTTTTGGTTAGATCGAGGATTTTTGTTTCCAGATCATGTGGGAATGGTTTTTAAGGAAAGATAAGAATGAAAGGGATACAGATCATCATCCTTTTCCATCTTTTGAGGCAGATGATAAGGAAAGAAGACTAAGTGGATTTTCTATTTTTGTCCAAAATTGCTCAGCCGTCAAAGAAGGAATTCAAAAGTTTTCTACTATCTTATGAAAACTATGAAGACTACTGAGGAGATCGAAGATTGTTGAAGACTTAGTTGATAAGGGTTTGACCCTTAAATTAGGACTTGATCCTACACATCATATTAATTTGATCTTGTTTTATTTTTAGTATATCAGATCTAGTTTTATAGGATATTGAACTTGTTTGTAAAGGATATAAAGCCTATGACTTTTAAGAAAGAAAGTGTTGTTCAGTTAGACTGACAAGGAAGGATGGCATGGGAATGTCCCCATCCACTATAGAAATGTTTCAAAATCTGTAAGAGACTTTTATGAATGAATACAAAGGCATTATATTTCTAGATTCCTGTGTCGTGATTAAGTGGTGAAGTTTTTCCCTGATGTAACTTGTTACTTTACTGTTTCACATGATTTTTCTTTCTGTATTGTTTATGAGAAGATAATGTATAGGATTTGTTCTTAACACCCTGTTTTGGCTTGAAACAATATTTATGTTTTCTTCCAAGTTTGAAATGTAGAATTCATATAATATTTTCTCTGCATTTTAAATGAATTTCAATCTATTCTTCTTTTCCCATTTTATAAGCTCAATGGATCCACTCACATGATTATCCTGCCTTGTCACATTTTGTCTTATTTATTCATTCATATATTGTCTTAACCTCTTGACTGCATTTTTTCCAATGGCCCTTTTTGTGGTCTCAACCAAAAACTTAAAAAACAAATCCTGTTCTGCATAGCTAGCCTAAGACCCATACTCAAACAAATCTAAATCTGACAGAGAGATCCCTCTCTGATTCTTGGAGGGCTAGATCCTTGACTCGAAGTGGTTTTTTGGTTACCCTTGCCGATTTCCTCCTCAGCCTGGGAAATTACAGGGTGATAACATAATGGCGACCATACTAGGGAACTTTCTTTAGTAGTGCACTTCAAGTTCTAGATCTGATCACTGATGGTGGACAGTGACCAGACACAAGAAGGATGAGATCATTCAACTGACGACTCCATTCAGCTCGAGACAGTGCCAAATCAAAGAATCTACTGGAGGAAGAACCTAAAATATGACCAAGCAATCTGAAAGGGTTAGGTATTCAATCTCAAACTGTATCCAAGACATCATTGGTTTTTTTTGTAATTATGTCCTATCCTATTCTAAACTTGATCAAGAGTACATTGTTGAAGGTTACACGGATCATTTACAAATTGATGAGCCTCAAGAGACTAAACCCTGAGTTGTGGATCATGTACATACTCATACACCTATGCACATCCCAGATATACTTGTAGAAAGCCCAGTGAGACATAAGCCTCTACCACTTATCCCTCTACTACTTCTTTTTGTATTTTTCTCCCTTTTCCACTTTTTTTTTTTTCCTTTTTCTTCTTATACTAATTTCTTCTTTTCTTTTTCTTCTTTTACTCCTACTATATACACTATGTACAACTCTACTTCTCCGTGCTGCAACTACTAAGGGTTAGTAGGTCAACTGTCCCTGTATAGTTTTAGTCGACTATCATTCACCAATCCTTGAACCTCCTTGCTTGCTAAATCCTGCAACCGCACAACACCTCCATCTATGCTCCATCTATGACATACTTTATCTCATATGGCCCTAGCCAATGCATCCTAAACTTCTATAGGTGCTGCAAATATTTACTGTCATAGAGGAGAACCATATCTCCTTCCTTTAATGTCTTCTTCTTGATATTTCTATCATGCCAAGCCTTATCTTTTGATTTTTGAACTTCCTGATGGAAACCAACTACAATCCTATATTATTCTAATTACATGAGTTGAGCCAATAATTCTTGAGTTGTGCCTCTTTCTGTCATGTTTGTAATTGCTGCAATGCATAGACTAGGTATCAAATACTCCAAAGGTACTACTGCTTCTTGTCCATACACCAATCTAAAGGTTGTTTTCCTATAAGTTTCCTGCAAGTAGTTATATGGACCCATAACACTACTGGTATCTTCAAATCCTAATCGTCCCTTTTCACATTGCAAATCTTGGTTAAGGCATTCTCCTATATGTTGTTAAATGCTTCCACTATCCCATTGGCTTGAGAATAGTAAGGAGTGATCTTCTGATGATGTATCTCTAATTCCTCAGTCATTGTCTGGATAATACTATTGATAAAATGAGTCCTCTGATCACTCATTAGAATTTTATGGCATTCAAATCTTGTGACTACTTTCTCAAATAAGAAGTGTGCTACAGTCTCCACGCTACAATCTTTTACTAGAGCTTCTTCGTCCCATATAGTTAAATATTTTGTCCCTGTAATGATATTTTTTTTTCCTGATCTCCTATATGGTGGATTAATTGGTCCTCCAAAATCTACTTTCCACTTGTCAACCACTTTCAAATTTACTTGAGGTCTTAATGGAATATCATCCCTCCTGGATGGATTTCCAACCCTCTGACAAACATCACAATTCTGAAAATACTCCTTTTCATCCTTATGAACTATTGGCCCCCATAATCCTGTGTGCAATATCTTCTACGCAGTATCTTTCCATGCATAATTTCCTCCAACTATTCCTACATGTGATTTTGCTCAGATGACATGCCTTTCATGCTCCATGACATATCTCCTTAGAATGTTGTCTGCACTAAGTTTGTACAAGTTCCTTGCAATAAGTTGGTAGTATAGATCTCTCACCACTAAATTCTTCTTCTATGCAGTATTATATTCCTTTGGGGAAAATCTTGTACTAAAAAGTTCAATAATGTCAGCAAAATATTCATCAACAATCTGTACTGAAAACAATTGTGCATCTGGGAAATTGTCCTCCAAGTTGCTTGGTTCCTCTCCATTGGTTATCCTAGACAAATGATATGGCCTTGCATTCAATCTTCCACTACTTCAAAATAAAAATCTTGAAATAACAAAAACCATCTACATATCCTTCCCCCCAACACTAGCTTGTTGACTAAATATCTAAGAGAAGAGTGATATGTAAATATCTTAAAATATTGGCCTAAAAAATAATGTCTAAAATTCTGCAATGCATACACCATATCCAAACCTTCTCTTTCTATTGTATTGTAGTTATGTTTAGAGTGTGACAACTTCCTTCTTGCAAATGTTATAGGGTGATCTATATCACCTTCAACTGGATATGTTAATACTTCTCCAAGTGTTATTGCTGTTGCATCTACATGAACATGAAACTCCTTTGACCAATATGGAAATACTAAAATTGGCGTTGTCACCATTTTCTCCTTCAATATGTCCAAACTCTGTTGGCACTCATCATTCCATTGATACTTAATATCCTTCTTCAACAATTTCTCCATCGACGTAGTAATTTGTGCATATCCCCTTATTAACTTCTTGTAGTAGCTTGTATGATTGAGTGTAGATTTTAACTGGCACACTCACTTAGGTGGTGGTATATTAACTATGACAACAATTTTGGAAGGATCAACCAACATACCCTATTTACACACCACATGCCTTAACATAATACCAAATGGTGCATTGAAAATGCATTTCTTAATATTCAATGAAATCTGACACTATCTACACCTATCTAACATCAATATTAACACTTCAACATGATCCTTAAATAATATAAACACTGTCTAATTATCCAAATAAACTTTCAAAAACATATGAATAAAGTCCTTAAAATGAAACTACTACTACCCTTGAAAAATAACATGGGAATTCTTCAACCCAAAATGCATTACTGTGTACTGATATGACCCCCACTCTGTTGTAAATGTATTCTTATGTCAATCTTCGGGTGCTATTCTGGTATGGTCATATCCTGAGAATCGATCAGTGAATGAATATGATTCTCAACCTCCTACATTCTCCAAAACTTCATTTGTAAATGGGATAGGGAAGGGATCATGCAAGCAAACATAATTCAACTTCCTCAAGTATACATAGATCCTTATTCCCCCTTTCTTCGTCTTCTACACTACCATAGAGCTAATCCATTCAGATTCTTCCACAGGTTCTATTACCCTAAACTCTAACATCTTATCAATTTATGTCTTCACTTTCTGCTTATATATTGGATTCAACCTGTAAGGTCTCTGTCTTATTGGTTTAACATATGGTTTCAAAGGGATCTTCATCTCTCCAAGTTATCCTGCTACCCCCTTCATCTCTAAAAATGTTTATGGAAATAGGTCACTATACTCACGCAGTAACTATGTTATTCTTTCCACTGTTTGGTTATCCCAATAGTCCCCCAATACTTGCAATATTTGTATTTTATTTTGTTCCAATATTTACCGTCTTTATCTTCAATGGTGCAACACAATATTTTGATTGTAATTTTGGACCTTCTACTTCTCTTTCTCCTTCAACTTCCGTGATATGGATGTTTCATGGGTTTTCTTCTGCCAAATCATCTTCTACAACATGATAACAATGTAACAACTCTCCGACTATCTGTCTCTTCTGATTATGACAAGCTATTATAATTTCAACTTCTGGTTCTTCAAAGATCCTATCTCTTACCAACTTCAATGTTGTTTTTATATCTGAATTCTCATGCTCAAATGCAAATGTGATCACAGAATTTTGTTGCATCTCCTCCCAATTTGAAGTTTCCCTACGTTGTTCCAATTCTATGTACCAATTCCTTGGGATTCCTTCCAATGTATGAATAAAGTAATGTGACCACTCCTCTGGTGCTACCGATGTCCATTGGGTTATACACATGTTTACATGTTCTATGGGTTGTCCCATTCCATCATATTTTTGCACATATTTCTTCTCCTGTTCTGTGCCAAATCTGATGCGCAATAGCCTTTTGCATTGATAACAATTCTAAATCTTCTCCTTATGAGTACCCCACCAACGTGCAGGTGTAGCCTTTAAAGCAATATCCAAAACTGGTAACCTCTGAAATTCAAAAACTTCTAACTCAAATTTTGTTAAAAATTTGTCTCAATCATTTTGACCATAAAAAGTAGGAGGTTTTATTACCTATGTACCAAGCCATCTTAGTGCGCATGCCATCCTTGCACATATTCTAGTGGATAAATCATGCAATTGATGCTGCCAATTCTCTAGTCCTATTTCAGAGTCCGAATCACATGAACTAATGCCTCTCCAACTAAGCATTCCATCTGCCGTTGGGTTAACATAATCTTCTTCTCATGCGGTATTTCTATACAATTGGTTTATGTCTTCTGTAATAAAATTCTCTGTCGCAAGTTCAACATATCTTCCTCCTTCTAAAGGATATAATAATGCAATGAATCAGTATTCTCCTGATTTTTTTTGGTCTTCAAGTTGATAATAGCCCTATTTTCAAAATCCCAATCCAAACCTAACAATGTCGGATATGGTGTAGTGTTGTCAACTATGTCAATTACCTCAAAGCCTACCATAGAGCACACACCATCTAGATCTAGTAGTATGCCCTTCAATCTACTAATAGTTACCACTCTATGTTGATTTTATAACTTCAATTGAATAGTTGAAAATCCCAATGTAGGTTATCCCATGGATTCCCATGTTTTCTTAGGTAAAACATTTACTTCAGACCCCAAGTCTAATATGATATCAACCATATTAAAATCTCCAATTTTTGCATTCAATCTTAACTCTCTACTGGTTCTTCTCTTCTTACGAACCTGATTGACTGTATTCTATTATAATTTCATCTCTTCCATAGAATTACACTTTTCTAACAGACTCTATAATACTTTTAAAGAGTTTTTATCATTCAACAACTTCACACAAGACCCCAAATTTTTTCTCAGATTACTTACTTGTTTTGATGGTTGATCTCTCTTGGTCTAATCAAACAGGTGAGTCATGTCATACACTGGTACATCATATCTTGGCTATGTACCTGAAGTAGATGCAATATTCTCCTTGAAAATAATCGGTCTAGCCTCCTTGAATGTCTCCTTTGCCTTGTGCACATCAAGATTATGTTGAGGTGTTGTATTCTTCCCGGCCCACTGGTGTTGGTACTGATTCTACTTTGCTTCATATACTTCTGTCTTGGATCCACCTCTAGTAACTATATTGATATTGTTCCCATCCTCGTCTTAGATTTCCAAAGAAATCCATTGAACATTCTGATTGTTATGGTTCCTTTTTTCCTATATCTTGGTCAACAATGTAGGAAATTATTCTGTGTCATGATCTGGTGCACGATAATGCATACATGTTGTTGGTAGTTGTGGACAATCCCTTGCATAATGTCCAAGTTTCTGACAATTGTGACATGTTACTAGTCCTCTACCTCCTCCACGGCCTCCTCCTCTGAAGCCTCCTTTGTTACCTTGATTGTATCCACGTTGTCTATTATACTGTGGTGCCTAATTGTATTGTGTCTGCACATTATTATTATGTGGTGGTGTTGCAAATTGTTGTGTGTTGTTATACTGCAACTGCACTACATAGTATTTTGTGTTGTTATACTGTGACTGTGCTGCAAACGAATGCACGTTATTGTACTGTGGTTGTGTTGTAAATTGTTGCATGTTATTATACTTCTCTTGTGCAGGTTTTCCTATCATTATTTCAACCTGCACCCTATAGGTATCTGAAGTCCTTTCCTTCATTATTTCTAAGGTTCTACAATCCTTGTCCTCATGTCCTACCAACTTGCAGAAATTACAAAATGTACTCTTGGGAATTGTTTGATAATTTTGCATCATGGGACAATGATAAGGATCATGTCCATGAGTTCTACATATTTCATACCATGGCCCTCCTATGGGTAAAGGATTTGATATTCCTACTCCCAAGTACTACGTAAATGTTGGGAACTCATTCTTATGATGTCCTTATGTTCTACATAATGTACATGAGACATCTTCACTCTTTGCCTTTCCCTTATTCTAATTTAACTGAAATGTCATATTCTTCATATTTTCTCTCAGCTCTTCTATAGCTGGATCTGTATGTTTATACTAGTTTTCCTCCAATTGCAAATCTTCTTGCAAAGCCTCACCCTAAGTTTGGAACTTCTTCTTCATCGATGGATACTTCAAATGTGGAAATGAAGAATTAACAAATAAATGTCTATGATGCATGTATTTTATAGGATACTTCAACTTACCTTTCAGTCTCTTGAACTTATGAACAACCTCTCAAACTGAATCAACATGCTTCTGTTTGATCTCTATCATATCATTCATGAACTGATCCTTTGAATTAGGTCGCTGAAATTTATTGATCAATGCCTTCTTCACATCTGTGACCGTTGTAGGTGCTCCTTGTGGACTATTTACTATGAGACCCATATACCAATCCAATGCGTGGTCTCTGAATGTGATCGCCATCTATGCCAATTTTGTATCTTCATCTGTAATATGCTTCACTTTCCAAATCCTCCGACCCTTCTCCATGGAACTATGGTAACCGACTAGTTGGATCTACTCTTTCCATTGTAAAGTTTGTTGTACTACCACCTCCACACGGTGTAGATACTTGACTACTACTAGTTAAAATTGTACTTATACTTGAATTTCCACTGGACCCTCATCCTACTAAAATCCTTCTACCACTAATTGTTGGTTTTCTAAACACTTATTCTTCTTCAAATGTCTTAGTTGCACATGGGGTTGTGGGTTCCACACTAATTCAGATCCGGAATGGAGAGCCTTCTTCTATGTCGAACCCTTGACCTTTGGTTTTCTTCTCATATGTGGCACAAAATATTTCCTCAACATACCCCATTGCATGAAGATCCTCTATGTCTTCCTCATCACTTTCCAAGCCCTCTCTCTCGAATAATTCCCTCTTTTTACTACTGATCTTATACTGGTAGGTTATTTCAATGTGCTTCACTCCCAGTCTGCTCAATATTTCCTTGGTCTATTCCTCATCCATCATAATGGGGTCCATTGCTTCCTTATTTTGACCTCTCTCCATATCCCTCTCCATATCTCATATCTTCCTTAATGCTTCCCCCAGTTCCCCCATGTGCGTAGAGTGATTTAGTTGTCTAAATCCATTGTCATCACTTCTTTATCATGCAATAAAATATTGATCGATGTGTAAAGTGATCGAATGTACCTTCCTCTTGGTCCCTTCAGAAATTGATTCTCTATAGTAGTGTATGACTTCGCAGTATCGACTACAAACTCAATATTAAATCCCACAACAATGCTATCTAGCCAGAAATCCACTGGGCACACGAATTTATTATTAACTCTCTCCAACTGTGCAACATTGTTAGTATTCCACTCTACTGGTCTTATCTTATTAGTTGTATGATTGTCATTCAACCTCAATATCCACTCGTGAAACAACTCTGGAAAGTAACAGAAAAAATTCTCATGCAAATTAGTAAAAACATATCTTTGTAAATAATGGCATGATGTATACCTGGAGATTCTGTTGTGTTTCTGTGCAAAATCGAGCTGGTTTGTCTCCAACCTTATTTCAATCTCCTGCTTAGTTGGATTCCATGGCCTAAACATACTCTTATACCACAACATTTTCTTCATCAAATCTCCTCCAATCCGATCTTCTGATTTCCAACCAACAACATAACCATTTGTTGGATGCATGGGCTGACCCAGGTTCTACCTTAGTTCTGCAACAAAACCCTAGAAACCATCGGCCCTTCTGGAGACCAGAAGGTAACACTGCACACAGAGTGAAAAACGTAGTCTCACCCAATATGGCTTATGGGTGATTGCATGACCCAGATGTATACAATCATGGAAGGGATGATGCTCATGGGGATGTTAGACCTACTTATACTTTTCTCTTTACTTCAACATTCATCAGATCTACTATTCCATAACCATATTAATTCATTAACATTCATTCTGCAGTAAAATAACATAATTGATCTAGTGTGCACTGCATTCTAACTGCAACATATTTATTCATTCATCCATTCATCATAAATCAAAACATAAAGAAACATACACAGAGACACCATGTTTTACTGTGGTTCACCTCCTTGGGCTACGTCCACAAATATTTGGCTTCTTTATTTTTCATCTTCAAGTATATGTGCTGCATGCATTACATCAAAATTTTGGTGACGGTGAGGCTGACTAGTGTCACACCAAGCTCCATATCTTGCGACCCGACCCCCAGTTACCACTGAAAAACAATCTCATCTCTAAAACTGACTCAATAATAGCTTCATATTTCTAAAAACTAGTATCTCTGACTCAAAACTCATCAAAGACATAACATCATACCCTATATTCCTCATACAACACATATTTATAGTACAAAAAGTGGGTTAAACCCATTACATTATGATCAAAACCCTAACCCTAAGTGGATTAGGTTTTTTCACATTACAACCTCCTTTGCATGGCTGGTCCATTATTCAATCGTTTCCTCGTTGCACTGTCCTTCTTTCTTCCTTTTACTTTCTTCTTCCTCGCATTGCTTTCCCTTGTTTTCCGACAAACTTATTTTCCTTCCTTTTGGCACGTTTGTTTTCCTTATCTGCTGGTGCACGCTCCTATTCTGGTCCCAATTCTAATTGTCTTCCAAAACTGCTGCGCATTTCCCCAAAATAGCCTGCGCCAAAAATTACCTTCAGATACCCCTAAGTTTTATAAAAAATCTAGAGAAGACCCTTCTACACATGTGATGAATTTTCACCTCTGGTGTTCATCCAAATCCTTGGTGGAATATCATTATTCAATTATATATTTTCTAAAGAACCTTGATGGGGAGAAAAACCAAATGGTACATCGAGTTGTCTATGGATTTTTTGATACACTTTCAATTTCCTACATGATATGAAACTAGAACCAAACTCTTGACGTTAGTACGTCAAGGTACATTGTTGTCACAGGGGAAGACCCGAGGTTCAACGATTCAACAATGCACCAACAAAACCCTAACTACTGACCCTTTCAGAAACACCTACGAAGAAAATGAAGTCTCACTCGAGGTAGAGGCAGGGGGGGTTGTGGGACTCAAGTGTCTACAACCTAGCTGGGACATAGATCTATGATTACAATACTTAATAGAGCACTTAGAAATTAACGTTCATTAGTCTTTGACCCTTATTCACATCACATATAAAAAACCTAATTATAGAACAACGCAGTATTCAACAAGATCTAAGCATATCTAACCATTTAGCACATAGCATCAAATATATCTAGCATTCATTCATGTTATTAAGCACTAAGATACTACATTAGATGCATCTAATATACATAAATATTTAACACTAAGCATAAATCACATCAATAACACAAAGCAATCACAACACATGATATACATGGTTCACCCCCAGCGTGGGGCTATGCCCACCAACTCTTCATCTTCTTTATTTTGTTCCTTCAATCTTCTTACATGCACAAAGCCACAAAACCAACTCCACATAGGACAAGATATCTATGCACACTTTTCCAGATCCTTCTTCCCTAAGTTTGGTACAACACAGAGCCTTCTTACAATTACTTTCACTTAACTCTGTAAGTTCTCAACACATAGTATGCATGGAGCCTTCACAACTAATCAAACTTAGCAACCCTTACATATCTTGCAGAGATCCAACTTAGATCTGATTCCTCTTACAATGCCTAGCTACTTATTTATACATTTACAAATGTGGACTAAGCATGGGTAAACCCATGGGCCGACATCCCGTACATGTTACATAAGCCTTGAACCCAAAAATCCCATAAAAAGGGGGAGAGATCCCACAATCTCTGCTTTGCCTGGGCGCTCCGTCTTCGAATCGCCTGTCGAAGTCCCAAAAATGGTCAAACATGACCAAGGTTCTCCAAAACTTGGTTGAGGGCCAACAACCCCCCAACACTCACCTGTGACTTGCCCCGAGTCACTCTAATCTGGGAAACTCTGCTTCGAAGGCCTTGAGCTTGGATCGAGTTTCCTCGACTTGTTGCTTCACCAGGGCCTTCTGCTCGACGAACTCCTGAATGAATTTCTTGGTGATAGGGCCTTCCAAGCGTTGTTCCACTTGTTTCAGATGTGCACCTTGTCCGTCGATCTCCTCAAAAAGTGTGTAGGCTTTGTCCTGTACTGACTGAAGTCTCTGGGTCACTTCCATGACTTTACACTGGATGGAATGGACTTGCTATTGAATTGAAGATTTTTCTTGTGACCTTTTCATCTTCTCGACCGCTGACAATAGCTTCAACTGTGCGTGTACTGTTGCTTCTTGTTGCTTTGCTTCCTAGAGTTGTGACTCTAATTTCATTTGTTATGGGTCATCTGTAAGGCGCTCATAGGTTTGTGCACTTTGATTGCTGAGTTTCTTGCATTCTAAGGCCAATGCCTTGATTCTTTCAACTACGCTCTGGGAAGTTTCTTGCCTCTGATGTCGCACTTCCTGTGAAGTGCTCAACACTGCTTGCAATTCCAGTTCTTCTACTCTTGCTTGAAGTTGCTGAATGGATTCAATGAGCTTCCCCACTTGGCTCTTAGTTGTTTCCTCTTCCATCTATGTTAGGCCCGACACAGAGAAAAGTGATCTAGTGACTACTTCTTTAACTCCAATCTGCTCCACGAGCAACTGTTCTTTTTCCTTTTGGATCTGCACTCTATCCTTTGCAAACTTCACCTAGAGGTCATCTTTCTCTTGCTTCGCAACCTGACCCTGCTCTAGGGCTTCCTCCTTTTCTTTCTTTAATGCCTCTGTGGCGTACTCTTTTTCTTCCTGGACCTGACAAAGGCGAGCCTCTGTCGCATCTGCTATTCTACATAGTTGGGTAGGCTCATCTCCTACTTCTATGCCCCCTGATAAAAACAATGCCATAGACACTATGCGGCTTGAATAAAGAGCCTGTTGTAACCCTTTGAGCTCCGCCTCGATCCGATCATACATTTTCTCCTATTTGGCTTCGATTCTTTGCAAAATGTCCTCGGAAGTATTTGATGCAACTGCGATGATGAGGTCAATATCATCCACCATAAGTATAGTCTGTAAGTGGGGCTTATTGGCATGTGACTTCTTCCATGCTAAGGGTTTCTTGGGAGAAACCTTTATTTTCTTGGATGTCTCTATCTCCGCAAGGGGATATTTAGGTGGTGTTACTTTGCCCTATTACTTCTTATCTTCTTCCCCTTCGTCCTCTTCTTTTTCTACTTCATCACGTCCTCCCCCTTCAGGTGAATCTTGTATAGTCTCCTCTAATGCGCTGTGCATTTCTTGTACTTATTCCTTCTTATTCTTCTTGCGAATGCTTGGTCCATCATAATCTTCCCGAGTGACTACAGGACTTCTGATGAGGTCGGGGTTGGAGAGTTCATTTTGTTCGACTGGTACAAGGAATTCTACAGGCCATTCCTTGGTTATTTCCTCCATATCTTCCTCAGTGAGTTTCTAATAGGATTGGAGATCTTCCTTGTGTTCGTATCCATGCGCATTGATGTAAATGAAGTGCCTATATGCGTGGAATTTCGCTATTTTCATGAACCTATGAAGTGTATTTAGAGTCATTCGAGGGAAGGATGCAATGGCCCTCTTCAACTGCAAGTAATAGGTGTGGAACACCACATTGGACTACCATTGCTTCACCATGTCGCTCAAATACCAAAGGGTAGTGAACCTTGTGGCCAGTGGTTCAGACGACTTGAATTCAGGGAAGGTTTCTCTCTCCGGCATCTCCAAAGCGATGAAGGCAATGATAATCAACAACTAGTTGAAGTGAAAATCATAGCCCTGGTCTTGCTCTTCATGACAATATTGATCCAAATAGTTGACGAGGTAGCTAGCCCAGTTCATCTGCATCCCTTCAACGCATTTTCCTGCGAGGTCGACGATGAACCCCATGACCCGTGTTGGTCTATTCTTCCTGACAATATTTCCTATTATCAACTGACAATTTAAGCACATTGCACCTTTTTGAATGGAGGCTACCTTGTAGCCCCGATTTCCTTTCTCCACATCGCCATAGATGTCTCTAGGGCACAATCTATAGCCTTCCCTGGGTAAAAATCTCGAGGGTTTGGTCCTTGCATGCTCATTCCAGTGATTCGGTGGATCAGCGCCAGATCTATAGTGATGCGTCTATCCAACTACAGGTAACTGCCTTGGTAGCACGATAGGAGAAGTTTAATACATGTGTTAACCTCCTGATGTCTTCCGAAGTGTGGTATCTTCATCACATTAAGGATTGTTGATCTTGCGATGTCCATGGTCCATGGCTGGGGGATTATCTTCGACTTCTTCCTCATTGTATTTCTCAAATAATTATGTGGTGCGAGAATTCCATAATTATTGCGGTCTCCCAAGTTGAAATCTCTGATCTTTAGCGTTAGAATATGTCCTAATTATGGTCTAATTGCATGTATCCCCTTCGGGAGGTATGCAGTGATCAGTGTATAGTCAAAGTCCCTCGGGACGTTTTCATGACTAACAACGCCAAATAGAGGCGTGATATAGTTGGGCAGGATCGATTTTATGAGCTTCGCGCTCACCAAGTCATCGCAATGCTTTCTCCATTTCTCTGTCACAGTTTGGGATGGCCTAGATCGATGTGCAGTGGATGGGGAGACTTGCAATCCTTTCGTCGATGAGGCCTGTGCTCCTATGGACATGACCTTTTCCGCCATGAGGTTAACCAAAATCTCTTCGATAGATTTCTCTACTGTGCTAAGGTCGCCCGACATGACCACTCATGATCAAATGTCTCAGATAGGTGGACATAAAATCAAGGTAAGAAGAACGGGTGGCGAGGTCTCAATAAGCATTGTGTGAAAGAAATTAGTTCTTTGTGGGCATGGATAATCACAATTTGCAAAAGTGTCCTTGGTGCAACATTCGACGGGATAAAAAGACAACTTCGTAACGAATTCCTCCAACGGGTCAAAAAGCCTCAATCAATACGATTCCATCCGTTATGGCACAGTCCCAACGGTCCAATGACGATATTTCCGATAATAACTGTGTTTCTAGTCATTTTGGAGAGTCATTCTAATAGTCATGGCACCTCCAACGGTCATATTTATTTGATGCGGCGAAGTGGCAGTCTGTGTTGTTCTGCTATTCCGACGAGGTTCAAGTTTCGTAAGGATTCCTTCTACAAAGTCCTCTCTGGGACCTCCTGCAATTTTTCTAGCTTTGCTTTCTTCTTACTGAGCTTCCTTTCTTTCTTTCCCATGATCTGCATCTCTGGATTCCTCTTTCCATTCTTGTTCTTATATTTTATTAGCATAGTAACTTCACACTGCTAGGGGTCTTTCACAGTGTTTGAGGGTAATACTTCTTCTCTTACTGTTTCTGGAGTAGGTGATCTTCTCTTCTGCATGGATAAGTTCTTTAAGACTTCTTGTGTTCTTTCAACTTCGATAGCCAGGTATTTGGCCATCAGTTGCTTCGAGTTGTCATCCTATTCTTCTATTAAGCGCACTATTCTCCTAGCCATGGAATTCCTTAATTCTTGTTTTTTCTGTTCTATAGCTTCCTCTTCTTCTTTCCTTCAATCCGATATCTCTCAGTCCAAGTCCTTCCTAACAAAAGTGCAAAAGGGAGTGTTGTTCTCAACAAACTTAATGACCTTGAATTCTTCTTCTCTCGATGTTCCATGAGCACTCATAGGTACCTAAGTAAGTCTTTCACATAGGGTTATCATCTTTCCTTTAAACAGTCCTATTCCTCCCAATGAAGGAATCATAGCAGGCTTTCCCAAAATTTCCCAAGTACTTTCTGGCACAATGTTCACCTGTGTTTCTGCATCTAATACATAGTCTATGTCGAAGTCTCATATTCTTGTTTCTATGCACTGCTTCTCTTTTAAGATCTCTGGTAAACTAATGTCTCTGTGATCATTCAATGTTTCTTTCATTTTCAATAATATAGCCTCTGATTCTTTCTGGTTCTCTAGTATATTCTTAGTCTCTTGATCTTCCTCATGGTTTTCTTGTTTCATGTTCATCTTCTCAACTTTAGCAATCATTCTAGATAAATATAAAACTTCATGTCCAGTAGCTTTACAACAAACGCAAATAGGACCTCTACCAGGGCATTCCTTATCAATATGTCCCAGTCTTCTGCAACTATAACAAAGAGTCACTCCTATCTTTCTCTTAAATGATCCCCAACCTTTCTTGTGCTGGGCTTTGGGATCAAAGTGATGGACCTAAAAAAAATTCTTTCTAGGATCCTGCATCCACTTGTTAGTCGAAAAATTCTTTCTATGCATAGGAATAACATATCTTTCACTATTTCTATTAGGTCTATTCATATCAAATGTTCTTTCTTCTAGCTGTGCCCTAGTTTTCATACTAGGACGAAATCTATCAAACAGACCTAGATCGATTCTTTCGAGACAAAAATTTCCTCTTATCTTACCTTTATCAGAGCACAAAGATTTAAGATCTTACCTCTTTTCTTCAAATCAGACTTATTTTCTTAACACAGAACTTCACAAGTCAGGTAGAGTACTACACACTACAACAATAGATCTACGCATAAAGCTTTCTCTTTTCCTCAGTTCCCAACACTCATAGTTTCAGGTCCCGGCAAAGGAACCATTTATTGGCACAAGGGTAGACCCGGGGTTCAACGCTTCAACAACACACCAAAAAAACCCTAACTACCAACCTTTTCGACAACACCTATGAAGCAGATGAAGTCTCACCTGAGGCAGAGGCAGGGGGGTTGAAGGACTCAAGTGTCTACAACCTGGCTGGGACATAGATCTGTGATCATAATACTTAACAGAGCACTTAACAATTAACATTCATTAGTCTTTGACCCTTATTCACATTGCAGATAAAAAACCTAATTACAGAACAAAGGAGTATTCAACAAGATCTAAGCATATCTAACCATTTAGCACATAGCATCAAATAGATCTAGCATTTATTCATGTTATTAAGCACTAAGATACTACATCAGATGCATCTAATTATATAAATATTCAACACTAATCATAAATCAAATCAATAACACAAAGAAATCACAACACAGGATATACATGGTTAGCCCCCAGCGTGGGGCTACATCCACCAACTCTTTGTCTTCTTTATTATCTTCCTTCAATCTTCTTACATGCACATAGCCATAAAACCAACTCCGCATAGGATAGGATATCTATGCACACTTCTCTAGATCCTCCTTCCCTGAGTTTGGTACAACACAGAGCCTTCTTACAATCACTTGCACTTAAATATGCAAGTTCTCAACACATAGTATTCACGGAGCGTTCACAACTAATCACAGTTAGCACCCCTTACATATCTTGCACAAAGCCAACTTAGATCTGATGCCTCTTACAATTCCTAGATAATTATTTATACATTTACAAATGGGGCCTAAGCATGGGTAAACCCATGGGCTGACATCCCATACCCATTACATAAGCTCTGGACCCAAAAATCCTGCAAAAAGGGGGCGAGATCTCGCGATCTCCGCTTCGCCTGGGTGCTCTGTCTTCAACTTGCCTGTCGAAGTCCAAAAAATGGTAAAACACGACCAAGGTTCTCCAAAATGTGGTCGAGGGCCAACATACATCCACACACATTTCTAACCACATTCATGAATGGAAATTGAGGTGTCTACTCATTAGAGTTGGAATCCCAAATCAATTTCTGGCACAGTAGTTTGTGAAGTTTTTAGTATCCAACATTTCCAAATATGTTGCTATGTCAAGGGCCCTAATTGAGGAACAAGTTATTCTACAAGATCAGTAGTTGGATTATATTTAATCTCAGTTTGAAAAATTATATGACTTGATACCTCATCCACCTCGAGTGTCAATCGACCCCTTGAAACATACTTTGGGATCACATGCTAATCATGGTGTGATTGGTTTCAACAATCATGTCACTATTGGATAGTTAAAAAACCAAATAGGAAAAATATATATGTATTATAATCTACCTACAACTATGCCAGTTTCACAAAATGCTTCAGTCCCTACTAAGACCTATGATGCTCATTCAGTTCAATCAACAAGTTCAAGGAACAATATGCAACCCTGAGGTAAAAAGAATAATAATGAAAATACAAATTCCAACCCTGAGCAATGGGATGCGCTATATCCAAAGACTATTGCTAGGGATAGTAAGGAGAATTAAAATATTAAGTTTCCTTGCAAAATTTTCACTGGAAACCATCTTACCCATTGGTGTCCTCAAATGGAGGAGATTCACCAATATATGGCCCAACGGGGAGCTCAACAACAACCCACAACCTTAATGAATGATTTGTCTCCACAACAACAACTAATGGTTGCTTCTAATCATGTACCTCTACAAGGGGGAAATTAGGGAAATATCTAAAAAGGGAGAAATACCTCGAATTCCAACATTTATATGTGTGAATAATACATTCACATATAGACATGAGATCGTAATTAAGATAATGATGAGAATGGATCTATTGCAAAAGAACCATCTTTGTCACAACTCAGTGGCCCTCTACACATGAAGAATCCACCTAATGATACATTACCTCACCCCCCAAAAGGTGTGTTAAGAAGGTTTTCACATAATCTCAATGCCCAAGATGTCAAAACCTACAATATTGTGGAAGATTTAGCTTAGGCACTGTACACCGTGTTGAGGAAAAGATACGAAATGATCTTACTCAAGAATTTTCAGATCTTGCTTGGCTAAAGAAATATAGACGGAAATATCACCCTATGTTTATAGCCATCAAAATTTGTATCCTAATTCACAAGTATTGATTACAAGTGCTTAGGCTAGTTATTTTATAAATGAAAGCTTGCTGGAAAAATCATTATTTATGTAATTTTCTGAATATAACAGATGCTGAAATAAATATAGAGACATAATTAAAGACACCAAGTCAATAATCAAAATAGATGAGATATAAAGCAATCATTTATTTCATTCCAATTTATCAAAAGAAACGTTCTCTTTACAAAATTCCCTGAGGAAGGTTTGGACCAAAGTCAAACTTAGATGTCCCCAATGAAAACCATACAAAAGGACTTCTGACAGAAAGTAAAAAACTGAACTTTAAAATCTGGATCAACTTGCCACAGATTGCTGCCCACTCGACTCTGCACAATAGCCTTTGTCATTCATGAAATTTAATTCACAAACAAACAAGTCTACACAGACTATCAAAGATAGATCGACACCTCTGAAAAACAAGTGTCCGAATGATGTAATTCAACCCTGAATCTTGTTGTCTACAATAGGACCTTGCTATCATAAAAGAGAATTAGGCTTCCAATGAATTAAAGAATGAATGAAAACTAAATTATCTCAATAAAACTCCAAGAACAAACCTTAGTATGCTTCTCCTTCTATTCTCCTCTTGTTCCTCCTTTTCCTTTTTCCTTTAAGTAATTAGAATTAGTTGAAGTAGTTGAACTACTTCTTTAGTTAAGTTAACTAAAACTCAACCAACTTTTTAGTTAAGGGGGAATAGTAATAAAATCATAATAAGGGTTTTTTAATAAATAATAACTAGTAGGCGGGACACCTTGTGACTCCCTGTTGGTTGTGGAGTCTGATTATCTTCCTGATTCAGAGGTCCTTTCTTTCAGCCGTGTTTATACCCCATGAAGTATTTATACCCCATAAGTATGTACACTCTTCCACGCGGGGGAGTGCAGAGGGGGGGTACCCCCTCT